>SNQJ01S0014068.1:7267-69748 GCA_010110895.2 Picea sitchensis
GAAACAACATGATGTATACTATCCATCCATGGGTGTTGTATCTGCATGTGCTTTTTCCTTCATTTCCAAATACCTTCATCAATCTTGCGGTCCAAAACCCATGACTAGGGTTGACATCAATGACAACAACCAATCTTCCAACAGAAGCAATGTGTCAAGATAGAGTCAACTAGAATAATCGAGGGAAGGTACTACACAAAACAACATGGCAGGTTTAGAAAAGACACCGAGACTTCCTGAGTTCTAGGGAGTTGGGTCGAAGGACCTAGAACAAAATTTATGTGTATGTGAAACAATTTGGGTTTCCAAGAATGTCTAGGATGAGGCTGTAAATATTGCACAATTGGAAACAACTTTTAGAGGCCGAAAATTGGTCTACTATATTAAATTTCATAGTGCCACACCTATTGGACAAGAAAGAAATTTAGTAGAAATTAGACAAGAATTGTTGAAAGAATTCAAGAATCCAAAATCTGAGTCGCAATACATCATAGAATTGAATGAAATCAAACAAGTGCAGAATGAGTCAGTTTGGGGCTATGATAAAATATTTGAGGATTTGATGGGTAGGTTGACATTCCAAATCCTCGATCAATAGCACCAAGAATGGTTTATTGCAGGACTACTACCATACATTCGTTGATCATTGATTCAACAAAAGGTTGTGTTACATCCTTAAGATTTGGATATTGCAATGAACATGAAATCATCTCTTGTAGGAGATGGTGGGGGGATGGTGCAATTCCAACCATAGTTAGCTGCCTTGACCATTCAATTGGAAGAAATGACAAAAGGGAAGGAGAAACGGGAAAAAGTATTGTCTACCAAGTGTAGGACTAAAGGCCACCATAAGGACAAATGCCCCCGTGTTTAGGAAGTATTTGAAAAATGGAGAACCAAATCCATTACCAAGAGGGGGATATTGTGAAATATGCAAGAAATGGGGACATCATCTGCATGATTTCCAATTACTATAAAAATACCAGATTACACCAAGGAATCTCTTTTGTAACTTTTGCAAGTCAGTTGGGCATGAAGAGAAGGATTGCCATGCATTCAATTTAATGAGAGAGTGCATTATATATATGTATAGGATTTAGGAGGAGAACGTTGCCACATAAGGAGGTGGTCCACATTATAACAATCAGAGAGGCTTTCATCCAGGTAATCGAGGAGGATTTAGCAAAGGTCGAGGTAGAGGAGATTTTGGCAAAGGAGGTAGAGAACCAATAATATGTTACAATTGTAATCAACCAGTGCATTTAGCTCGGGACTGCTTGAATCCTTGTGCAACTTGCACATAATGTAGAGAACTAGATCATGCGATAAAATATTGTCCTAAACTACTTTTGAAGTGGTAGGAAAGAGGGAATCAAAACCAAAACCAGAATAAGAAGGTACAGAAGATATCAACCGAGAAATGTGATGAAGGACCTAGAATAACAGTTGTCATGCGCAGGGGAACTAGAACAGGGGTTGATGCAACAAATGGAGGCAGGAAGGTTGAGAAATGGGTGAGGAAATATGTAATACCCCTAGGATGAACCCCAATTGTGAATGTAAATGTAAATTACACATATAAGTTGGTGAGTTGATGATACGGGGTCTTTGGTCTAGTTCTACGCACATTGAGTCAGTGCACAGGAATCTCATACCAAATAAGTGTGCACATGTTATAATGTATCGTGCACATGTGTAAGTGTGTGAGGATGGCACACCAAAAAAAGAGTGCACACATCCCAAAGTTTTGTGCACATCATTTTGAGTGCATGATCTTGATGGCCAAGGATCCTTTGTACATATGTTGTGTTTATAGGCTAGTGAGTCAGGTTATTATAGGCTAGAATTCTTATATGATTATTAGGCTAGAGAGCCTACATGTTAAAGGCCAATGTTCCTATATTGTAATTGTAATTCATACTCATATTATTAATAAATTACACCACTATAGTAGACATACCAAAAAAATGATATGGGGGGATAAACTCCACTAGAAAGCGTAAGTGTTATAGACCTAAAATGCCTTATCTATGCATACATGGCATTGGCCTCTCTACTTGCACAAAATTCCAAACTACTGATGAGGATCTTTCTTTAAAAAAACATTTTTTGGAGCATGTACATGCCCTTATGCACTACTTCCCACGTACATATTCTAGTTTCATACTATAAATCCCACGTACAGACACTAGCTGCATACTAAACATCATGTGTTTACCTCTAGAAGTTGCAAAAAAAAAAAAAGTTGCAGGGAATTCAGTGGATTTTATGGGCTATAGAGGTTTTTCCAACCAATTCACCCGTTGTAGCTTGTCCCTAAACCAAATAACTATCCTTTTTTCATATAAAAGGAGGTCTTGGGGTCCCATTCCAACATCAAGCATGAGAACATAGAAACTCTACTGAAATCCCTTCCCTCTCTTATTCCAAGTATTGCAACCCTTTATGATATTTGGCCTCAGAATTCTTTCTCTAGCCCTTTATCCTATACAATCCCTTCCCTTTCCCTAAAGTGATTAGTTTATTGTGAGAGAATTATTTGGGATGATGCACTTGGAGCAACATTAAGAGGAGCTCAGACCTAGTTCACAGAGCGTCAGCCGTTGAAGGTTGTATATTTTAATCTTCATACTAAATAAAAGAATCCTTTTATTGTCCCAAATATTATGTGTTTATGATTTTCGTTTGATTTATACATAATGTTTTATATCTAACCCTAATATTGATGAGTAGATATAGAATATTTGTAGCACTGTTTGCCTAATTGTTCTTGTAGATCGGCTTTGGGAGGAGACTAGCAGGATGGGAAGATACAAAGGTGGAGGAGGCATACATCGAATGTTAGGACCAAAGGTACTACTTATGACCTACTTTCCTATCTATTTATGTTCATCCATTTAGAATGTTTGGGGTAGTTTAAGAATAGGATTGTATTTTAAGGGAGATCATAGCTCTTCATATACCTTGACCCTGGTATAATAGGGGAATTTTCTTAGCTAGCAGAATTAGCAACTCCACTGGGGAATATATCTAGGTTTCTAGTGGGATATCTTGGTTTAGTTTCATTTGAGTTTTAGTTGTTTCTGAGTATTCTGAGTGTCCCGAGTCAGGTTGGGTCTCTGGTCACCTTTCAGGTGCCTACCAACTTCCCTTGCTCAGGCTATCTGTCTAGAATTTTTCTTTTTTTGAAAATTTGCGAAGGTGTACATGCCATGTTATATATACAAAATGAATACACACATGTCCTGCATTTTATACATCTTGTGTACATACGCAAGATGCATGTGCACAACATGCATTTATGTGATTTTGGAAATTTTCTTTCGAAATATTTTCCTTTTCTTTCTAGAAACTTTTGGTTCCCAGGTCTTCCTCAATTCCATAAGCCTCTATTGTTTGGGGTTTAGATAATTTGCAGGCTCAAATTGTTCATGAAATAAAAATAAATCCTTTTCTCTTTGTGTTTCCTATCATTTTTGGCTTATTTTTGGATTATTTTTGGCCATGACTCATGTATTCTACAGTTTCTTTTAGCATCTTTTGTTAGTTCTTCTTTGATTGGAAGAAAAAAAAATAGTGTTTAGGTCTCTTTCTTTCTTTATATTTTATTTGCATTGTTATTTGAAAAAGAAAAATAAAATAGCATAGGGTTATGTTTTCTTCTCATCTTGAAAGCATTTCAAAAGAAAAATAAGAAAGAAAAACCTTTCATTTGATTTTTTTTTTCACTCGAAAGTTGCATTGTGCATTTTGCATTGAAAGGAGAAAATATTGCATTTTTAAATTTGAAGGATTGTTCATGCATTCTCTTTCTTGAAACTCTTTTTCATTTGAAGGATTCGTGTAGAGTTTTTTTTCAAGTGTTTTCATAAGTTTCATTTTTGTAAGAGTCTCAAACAACATAAGTTTCACTTTCGTTCCTTGAGTAATAAAAGCCCCTAAAACAAACACGCTAATCTAAAATATATTAGTAACACTTTTTCTAGGGTTCACCAATATCTTAGGCTAGGGCCTTGGATTAGGTGCGGAGAGGTAAACTCTCCAAGGCCAACCAAAACTTAACTTAGGTATCTATGCTAGGGTGTGAAAAATCCACCTTGTAATTACTCAATCCGGGAAGCTCCTCTCACACATGAGTCAAACACGAGGCTGCGTAGAGGATGGTGATGGAGATTTCCACTCTTGATCCAGACAAAGAATTTGTGAGAGTGTGTATTGGGGGTAAATCCTATAATGGTATTGGCCCAACTTGTATCAGAACTCTGACACACTTGGATCTGTCCAAGGTACTCTAAGAGCGATTTTGGACCTATTGTGTTTCAGGCCTCAGGAGGATCTTCGGGATTAGTTATCCTTCCCATACACTTTCCTGGTTGTCGATTGTACCCCCCTGGTTGTTTATTACAAGTTGGTGGCCTAGTTTCCATTATATAGGTTGACACACAGGTGACTGCGAGGGGTGTATCACGGTACCTGAGGTAGACTCTGTACTCTCTGGGAAACACCCAAAGGGACCATTGGTCGGAGGTCTGGGTAACTATTTATCTTGGCCAATTGTTTGCCTTTGTGAATGCTTTGGACAATAAGGACTTCATCTCCTTGGTTCAGAAGCATTCTAAAGGGTAGTTTGTTTTGTTTGTATAGTTTTAGGCTTTTCTTCTTAGTGGTGTGCTCTGTTCTCCCTACTTTTCCATAGCGAGTTAGTCAGTCATTACTTTGGGTCTCTGAAATAAGGTGGTATACCTCCCACTCCATCGGTCGTGAGGAATTTGTGGTCTTCCTCTTAGAAACGTGGAGACGCCTCTTTATAGGCATTTTTTTTATACCCCTGGTTCGCTAAAGTCAATGTGTGAGACTTTTACAGAATTGAATGATCCTGCAAGCGAAGAACCTATGCATATGATATTCATGGAAAAATTTACTGATGATACCAACCAAGGAACCCCTTCATAAGGGGATTCTTTTGCTTTCCCTTTCTTTGGAAATGTTGGTGTCCCTTTGATGGCCATGTTGTACATTCCTGGGTTGAATGTGGGACTACCAGTTTGGTTGGGTACCATTCCAAAAGTCCTGAATTACCTTGACGCTTCTCATTTAAGAACCTTATGTCATGGGAATCATGTTGATGTCCATTCATCAACAAATTATTCTCCTCCTCCTTCTTCCTTCTCTGGTGAAAGTACAGTTACTAGTAACCGGAAGTCTAAATGAAATAGAAAGAGGAATAATAGGAAGAAGAAATCACCAACCTTTGTGAGTCATGTTAGAGATAGGCCATCAACCTCTACAAGTCATGCTAAAGACCAGCACCCAACCTATACAATTCATGTTGGGGGAAAGAACCCAGCCTATACAAGTCATGCTAGGGAAATCAGCCAACCTTTGTAAGTTATGCTAGGGGAAAAATTCCAGTCACTGCTAGTCATACTAGCGATAGTTTTGTAGACTCTGTGAGTCATGTTATCGACCAATTAACAACCTCTGCAAGTCATGTTGGAGATGTGAAACCAAACACCACACGTCATGTTGGGGGAACATGTCTCGCCAATGTGAATCATACGAGTGATATGTCAACAACTTCTGCTAGTCATGTTGGGGACAAGCAACCAACCACTGCTAGTCATGCTAGGGGCATTTATTCTATTCAAGAACCTAGATGGATAGGATGTAATATTTGGTTTATCCCACTGTTATCTTGAAGAGTGTCAAGTCTACCAAAGTGGTCACACCGATGCAATATTTGGTTGATCCCATTATTCTTTTGGACAGTTTCGATTCTACCAAAGTGGTCATGCCGATGAAATCTTCGATTGATCCCACTCTTCTCTTAAGGAGTGATGTGTCTATCGACTATCTTTTTAGCATTTCCAGTTTAGTTCTTTCAGAACAAGGGGGCATTCCACTCAGTTCAAGCACACCCCCTCCAAGTCCTAGGATGGTTTCCTTTGATTGGAATGACCTTGTTGAGCCTCCTCTTTTGTCTTCTACTCCCTTTCAAATAAGGGTTGAAGTTAATTCAAAAAAAAATTACCAATGTATTGTAGATGAAGGAGCCTCCACAAGTATTTTATCCTCCTCGGCTTGGAAATCTTTGGGTTCTCTCGAGCTTGTGTCTGCATCGCATGAGTTGTTGGATTTTGACAGACATCCTAGTGAATATTTAGGGATTCTTCCTTAGTTTCCTAGTGAATGTTATAGTAGTGCAAGGCCCGTTAGATTTAAATATGCTTCTTGGTTGTGATTATGTATATGTTATGAATGTTGTGGTGTCTACGCTCTTTTGGGTGATGCATTTACCTCACAATGGAAGCATTTCAACTATTGACTAGATGGCATCTGATAATCACCATCCTAATTCAACATTATTTCAGGCTGCCCCTTTATATGTTCCTAGTGTTCTTATAGACTTTTCTCTGCCACAGATTAATTATGTGGCATCTTATCCTCCGTGTTCAATTTCTCCTGAGCAAGAACTTGTTCACTCATGTTTTCCTTCTTGAGACTTGGTCTCATCAATTGATCCATTGGTTTATCTAATGGGGGCATGGGATTCATCGCTTCCCCCTCTTGGTCCAAGTGATCTCGAGTTTCCTTTTGATTCTAATATTGTTTTTTGTAGATCCTCAATCCCTCATGCTTTTGATTCTTCACTAATTGATGTAGACCCCTTCCCCTCCTGGGTTTCTGTTGACCTCCCGATCTCTGGATCGTTCAAATTGTGAGTCAAGTCGACTCTTCAAGTTCCCCTTTGAACCCAGATCAACTATGCACAGGTCCCTTTCCTTCCTATGTGCAGGTCCCGAAAGACCCACTGGCTACTTTCCATGTGTTCCTGAAACTCTAAGTTCATGCTTAATCCCCTTTGGCATTAGCTCCTCCTTCATACAACCCTAGGTAGTGTTCTTGTGCTAATACGCGATTGCGGGTGCAGGAAAGAGTGGTTTAAATACAACCCACTTTTTCCCCTGCAATCCTTATCATTTTTCCATGTATATCTTCGTTGAAACCGTGGTTGAAATTACAGCCTGCTCAAGGAAAATTAGCCTCTAAGCTAGTTCTGGTCTCGCAATCCTTCTCGTTCGTCGATCTTCGCTTCTTATCATTGCCTCGTGATCAACAGTTGTTATCAAATCTTTGTTCCTGTTGTCTATGCACGCTCTCAGATCATCGTGATATGTCGTCGCTTAGCTCCCCTCTAGATCAATGACTATCGTTGATCCTGACTTTCTAGCCTTCAGGATTTTCAACTTTCAATCTCCCCAAGCTCCCTTTGATAGGATCCTTCTCTGCATGTGACCCTGGAAAACATCCTCACATGACCACGTGGCTTCTCGTTAAATCTCACGCACCTCCAATCCTTAAAATTCTATGGGACCGTCGATCTCTCGATCTGATGGTACCTCTGGACTGATGGTTCGGATCTGTCCTCTCCAAAATCTATGGACCCGATCTCTTCCTCCTAGATCAATGACAAGGATGATTTTAAGGATGGAAATTTATTTTAAAATGTAGAAACCTTGGCGAATCTTACTAATCCTTCGTATCCCAACTATAAATGTTTGGCGATATTTTTGTAAAAATGTTCAACTTTCTAAGGATTTTATATAGTTTTTATATAATTTTGGCGATTTTTAAGGTAAAATAATTTTATCCTATAGAATTTGGGTGAATCATTTTTAAAATAGTGAACCTCGTTTTTGGAAAAACCATGGAAAATTAGCACATGAGTGAAATTTAGCCCCTAAAATCATCCATGAGATTCAACGATTGTGATCTCTTCGCTATTTCAGACTCCGGGAGTTTGAAGTCTAAAACCTTGAATTCCTCCAGGATCCAATCTTTCATAATTCACCATCCACTGCCACCTGTCTCCCTTATTCTATGGTCAGGATCCCCTCCGAGGATCCAACCTTCAGGAATTTCAAATCTCAAATTCTTGCCTCTACTAACTGGATATCTCCAGGAATGGAAGATCAGCTGACACGTGTCTCCCCAATCAATGGCTATGCTACCGCTTCGGGATTTTGACCTCCTCAACCAGATCAACAGTCCTCAGACTCCTCGATCAACAATCAAGATCTTCTACGGGTCTTTGGACTTTTCCTGCTCCATTTTCTTCGGATTTCTAGATCTGGTGCCACGTGTCCTCCTTCACATCGGCGACTCTCATTGCTTCGGATTTACGGGCTTCGAAAATATCAAATGTCAAACTCCTGCCTCCCTGTGGCTTTTATCTGGAGTTGATAATCATCTACCGCATGTATCCTCCTCGAATCAATGGCTAAATTTTACTTCGGGTATTTACCCGGAGTGCATGGATCTATGACACGTCTCCCTTGATATGACAGCTATGAATCACTCTGAAACTTCACCTGGAGTTCATAGATCCTCACCACGTCTCCTCTCTTAGTCATATGGTTCATATTCACTTCATATTATCTGACGAATCAGAGCTACTTCGGCTCTCCAGACTTTGTTTATTTCAATTATCAAACTGAAACTCTAGGGTAACTTTCCCCAAAGCTCATGATCTGGTAACAAGTGTCCCCTCACAAATCGATGACTCTCGTCTGTTCGGCTCTTCATGCTTCAGTTGTTTGAACACTTCAACCTTCTCCTTCCTTTGGATCTTCTGACCCATTGACACGTATTCCCTCTGGATCCAATGGTCCAGAGTCATTCTGGCCCTTTGGCTCTCTGCTCTTCGGGAATCTCAATTTTCAAACCTTGAGGTGTTCTCTCTCCTGTGCATACGAGCGTTAAGGCTCGTGCACCTTCCTCCAATCAGACGGTTGTCGATATTCTACGCTCATATCTAATGGATGAGATCTGTTTTTCTACCCTTCGTTTCCCTTTGTTTATTGGATGTAGATCTAATGGTCTAGGCTCCTTTCCACAGCCTATATGACAGTTGTTGTCGCTCCTCCTGCTGAGCTTTAGACTTCTCCTGACTTGGAAGACTTATTCCACGTCCAAAGATCTTGGCCTTTGAACTTCCTCCTATGAAACTGACTCTTGCTCTCACTTCGCCCTTGTAGCGTTATCCCTCCTTTGATCTTTAGGACTTAGAACAAGTCTGAATATTATGCAACTTTTGCATTACTCCTCCTGAGATTTATCTCTTGGAATATTTTGATCTCCCACGCACACCTTGCGTTCTAGGGATTTCATCAAACTTAGAATCCAAATGATTTATTGAACAAGAAATACTTCTTGCCCTCCTAGTGTTCTTCTGCTTGATGTAATCCTTGCAGAGATTTTCCTCACAAAGTGTTCGGTAACTCTATTTCTCCCGAACTCAACACAGATTGTTTTTGTGCACACTTGCACTGACTCAATGCCCACCTGGCAGAGCTCTACAGACTTCTCAGTAACTCTGGTTCTCTTTGCTTTCTCTGCATAGTTTCTCCTCCAAGGTATTCAGAATCCTTGAGGTTCCTCTTGAGTTTGTGATTGCCTTGTTGCACCCTCCTAGCACATACTTTTATGACTCTACAAAGTTCATATGCACACTCCTTGCACTGGCTACCGAATATCAAATGTTCTATTGTGCACTCCTTGCATAGCCTGAAGAACCCAGAATGATATTTCAAACTCAAAAAAAGATAGAGAAATCTATCGTCCTACTATAAATGAAACTTATCATACATCTACAACATCCATTCATGAAATACATAAACATATGAAGAACAATATGCAGGAAAAACAACTTTTCTATTATCTTTGTGTATCTATACAGATGTTTACATAAAAATTGGACTGCAACAGAGTCCCAGTTCTCTCAAAATATCTCTCAGAACTTCTAAGACCTCTTAAGGCCTCTCTACCCAGACCTCTCTCTCATTCTCTACCTATCCACCTTATGAAATCTAATACAATATCTCCTTACCAAAAGAGGGGCTCTGCGAGCTCATCCTCTCTCACCTAACCTCATCTATTACATTGAATTTTAATAAATGTTTACCCAAACCTGACTACGATATGGGTTTTCTACAAGAAGCCCTTTAAGGAAATCCAACCAATACCTATACAAAGGCATGGCCTAGCATTTACAGTCTTACACCAAAAAAATCCGTATAGGATTATTTCAAATTTAAAAATGGGAGGGTCGACGCCTCTCCCTTTCTCCAATGCACGCTTGCTTGATAGCGAGTTTTTTGAGGAAAAACATGATCTCCTCCTCATGATATCCTACTCCCCTGCTAGGAAAAACATGAGCTCCTACTCATGAGATCCTTTTCCCCAGTGTTGAAATTCTCCTGGATCCCAAATTCTTTTATGGAGTTGTCCTCTTGCTCCTCTCTAGCTATGTTGTTGTTGCTTCTTCTTCTTCTTTTTCTTTCCTGCTGCTATGGAAAGTCCTCTTTATTTCATCTCCTCTTTGTTGATTTCTTCTGCTGACCCCAACATCAGCATCCTAGTCTCCTCTATCACCCTATCCAGCTACTCCAGTGGCTGGTTCTTCTTATGCAATCCTCTCTGCTGCACTTTCTTCTCATCAGTGGGAAGATCTACTCGATCTCTCATGCTTTCTTTATCTCCCCTTGTGGAATCGAGTCGCCACTCTACTACAGAATTCAATTCTGCAGTCTCATCATCAAGTTGTTGCTCAGATTCCTCTTCTCACATCTTGATTTCTGTCAGCTCCTCTCATGTTGGTATATCTCCAACTCTCTCCAACCATTCCTCTGGCTGGTATGCTCCTCCATATGTCTCCAACTTGACCTGTTGGATGTGCAAGATTTCCACCATTACCCTTCTCTCTAGGGATTCCAATTCTTCATACAGATCAGCAAGGTCTATGTTGTATGCTTCTCTTTCTGTTGTAGGCTCCAGTGCTTCAGTCATCTCTGTTTCATCTTCCTGGTTGAAAATATCGAGCCGTTCTTCCGAATGCTCGTCTTCTTCTGCTGGGGTAGACATCAGTGTCTACTCCATTTCTTCCTCTTCACCTTGGGAAACTTCTAATATATGCTCATTCATCATGACAGTCACCGTTGGTTGTCCTTCTTCTGTTGTTGCATCTACAACACATGTTTTGGCCTCAATTGGTCTATCTGGTAGGAATATCCAAATTTCCCCAATGATCAGAATGCTCCTCTAATCCTCGTCCCTTGTGATGGAAGTATTCAACTTCTCATCGTCTTCATTCACATGGTCTGCAAACCCACATGAATGTTCATCTATCAACACTCCTTGCTGACCTGAACTCACTTCTGAGCTCTTGAGACTTTCCGATAGTCTCATTTCTTTCTCCCTTCCCACCTGGCAATTTGGGAATTTTTTGATGCCCATCTGGCAGTCTATGAGATCAATCGATCTCATCTCATTTCCCACTTGACAATATTAACTTTCAACAATCATCCCCTGGAATTATACGATATCTCCACCTGATCTCTTTCCATTGCCCACCTGGCAACCTGAAAGTCCATTTCCACCCACTTGGCAGTTTACGAGATCTTCATCTGACCTCTTCTCCTCCTCGTTGTTGACATTTCTCCCAGTATCTAGTTCACATATGTGAATCAGTTCCTCCTCTGTGTCATTGAGGTTTTCAACACGCCTCAACCACCTTCTCATCAGCGCTCATTGTCCTCTGGCCAAAAATTCCCTTATTGGCCACTTCGCCTTCTTCTTCATGGGCCACTCATACACCCAATGCACTTTTGCATCCTGCTGCATTTTAAATGCAATCTTCTCCATTTGTTATTTTATCTGATTGAACTCCAAATCCATCCCTGGATTGCATTTCTTCTTGCGGCCTTCTCTTCGACCACATCCATGGCCTTCAGTAGAAATTTCCACCTCTTTCTTGCCCTCCTGGCAAGTCTATGGACTAATCTGCATCCAATATAACCCCCATCTTATCTTACAACTCACTCATTTGTTTAAAATTTTGTTGATGCATCCATACAACAACCTTATTACAGAGCATCAATACTCTACCTTCCTTTTAACTCTTTCTTGTTTGCTATCTGTAAGCAAATCTCGGTCTTCTAATACAGCTCGATTTCATCATATTACCTCCTTTGCCTACATAAATCAATTATGTGCTTTGATACCACCTGATGGTGTGTATCAGACTATATCCTTTCTCCTCTCTCTACTACAGAAATAAACAATCTGAGCTCTCATACCGCCTAATGCAGACCCCTTCCCCTCCTAGGTTTCTTCTAACCTCCCGGTCTCTGGATCATTCAAATTGTGAGTTAGATCAACTCTTTGAGTTCCCCTTTGAACCCGGATCAACTATGCACAGGTCCCTTTCCTTCTTGTGTGCAGGTTCCGACAGACCTGTGAGCTACTTTCCACATGCTCCCAAAACTCTAAGTTCAGACGTAAGCCCCTTTGGCATTAGCTCCTCCTTCATACAACCCTGGGTCATTTTCTTGTGATAATACATGATTATGGGCACGGGAAAGAGTGGTTTCAACCCAACCCACTTTTATCCCCACAATCCTTCTCATGTTGCCATGTATATCTTCATCGAAACTGTGGGTGAAATTGACGCCCGCTCAAGGAAAATTATCCTCCGAGCTAGTTCTGGTCCCGCAATCCTTCTTGTCTGTCAATCTCCTTTTCTCGACGTTGCCTCGCGATCAACGCCTATTATAAAATATTTTTTCCTACTGTATATGCGTGATCTCATATCACCGTGGTCTCTCTCCGTGTAGATCCCCTCTATATCAACGACTGTCGTTTATCCCAGCTTTCTGGCCTTCAGTTGTTTTAACTTTCAAGCTCCCTGAGCTCCATTTGCTAGGCTCCTTCTCCGCATGTGACACTGGAAAATGTCCTCACATGACCACGTGTCTTCTGGTTAAATATCATGCACATCCAATCCTAAAAATTCTATGGGATCGTCGATATCCCGATCTAATGGTACCTCTAGATTGACAGTTCAGATCTGTCCTCTCCAAAATCTATGGACCTAATCTCTTACTCCTAGATCAATGACTATGATCTCTTCGTTATTCCAGACTCCAGGAGTTTGAAATATTAAACCTCGAATTCCTCCAAGCTTCAATCTTCTATAATTCATGATCCGTTGCCACCTATATCCCTTATTCTACGGTCAGGATCCCCTCCGCGGATCTGGCCTTGGGGAATTTCAAATCTCAAATTCTCGCCTCTGCTGACTCGATATCTCCCAGAATGGAAGATCGACTGACAAGTGTCTCCCCAATCAACGGTTATGCTCCCTCTTTGGGATTTTGACCTCCTCAACTTGATCAACAATCCTTGGACTCCCTTCTCAATCAACAATCCAGATCTTCTCCAGGTCTTCAGAATTTTCCTCCTTCATTTTCTTCTGGAGTTCTAGATATGGCATCATGTGTCCTCCTTCACATCAACGGCTCTCGTTTCTTCGGATTTCCAGGCTTCGAAAATCTCAAATGTCAAACTCCTACCTCCCTGTGGATTTTATCCGGAGGTGATAATCCTCTGCCGCATGTCTCCTCCTAGAATCAATGACTGAATTTTACTTTGCCTCTTTACCCGGAGTGCATGGATCTATGCCACGTCTCCCTTGATCTACGGCTATGAATTTCTCTGGAACTTCACCTGGAGTTCATAGATCCTCGCCACGACTCCTCTCCTAGTCCTATGGATTAGATTCAATTCTGATGATCTGATGACTCAGAGCTACTTCGGTTCTCCGGACTATGGCTATTTCAGTTCTCAAACTGAAACTCCAAGGTAACTTTCCCACGAGCTCGTGATCTGGTAAAAAGTGTCCCCTCATAGACCGACGGCTCTCAGCTCTTCGGCTCTTCACGCTTCAGCTATTTCAACACATCAACCTCCACCTTCCCTAGGATGTTCCGACTCATTGACATGTATTCCCTTAGGACCCAACGGTCGAGATTAGTTTCGTCCCTTTAGCTCTCTACGCTTAAGGAATATCAAGTTTCAAACCTTGATATGTTCTATCTCCTGTGCATACGAGCGTTAAGACTCAAGCAACTTCCTTCGATCAAACGATTGTCAATCTTCTGCACTCAAATCTAATGGATGAGATTTGTTTTTCTCCCCTATGCTTCCCTTTGTTTGTTGGATGTAGATCTAACAGTCCAGGCTCCTTCCCACAGCCTATCAGATAGTTGTTGTCACTCCTCCTCCTTAGCTTTAGACTTCTCTCGACTTGGAAGACTTATTCCATGTCCAAAGATCTCGACCTTTGAACTTCCTCCTACGAACCCAACTCCTGGTCTCACTTCGCCCTTGTAGCTTTATCCCTCCTTTGAGCTTTAGGACTTAGAACAATTCTGACTCTTACGCACCTTTTGCGTTACTCCTCCTAATCTCGATCTCTTCGAAGATTTCTATCTCCCACGCACACCTTTCAATCTCGATATTTCATCAAACTCAAAATCCAAAGGATTTCTTGAACAAGAAATACTTCTCTCCCTCCTGGTGTTATTCTTCTCGATGCACTCCTTGCAGATATTTTCCTCACAGAGTGTTTAGTAACTTTGTTTCTCCCAAACTCAACATGGTGTTCTTCTGTGCACACTTGCATCGACTCAATGCCCACCTGGAAAAGCTCTACAAAATTCTCAGTGACTCTGGTTCTTTGTTATTTCTCTACACAATTTCTCCTCCAAGGTATTCATAAGACTTGAGGTTCTACTTGAGTTTGTGATTTCCCTAGTCCACCCTCCTGGCACGTTCTTTTCTGACTCCGTAGAGTTCAGATGTGCACTCCTTGCACTGGCTAAAAAATGTCAAATGTTCTTTTGTGCACTCCTTGCACAGCCTAAAGAACCCAGAATGATATTTCAAACTCAAACAAATATAGAGAAATCTATCTTCCTACTGTAAATGAAACTTATCATACATATACAACATTCATTCATGAAATACATAAACACATGAATAATAATATGCAGGAAAAATGTTTTTTCTATTATCTCTGTGTATCTATACTGATGTTTACATAAAAAATGGACTGCAACAGAGTCCTAGTTCTCTCAGGCTCTCTCTCGGAACTTCTAAGACCTCCTAAGGCCTCTCTACCCAAACCTCTCTCTCATTCTCTGCCTATCCACCTTATGAAATTTGATACAAGATCTCCTTACCAAAAGAGGGGCTATGCGAGCTCGTCCTCTCTCACCTAACCTCATCTATTACATTGAAGTTTCATAAATGTTTACCCAGACCTGACTACGATCTGGGTCTGCTACAAGAAATGCTTTAAGGAAATCTAGCCACTACCTGTACAAAGGCATGGCTTGGAATTTATAGCCTTACACCACAAAAATCTGTATAGGATTATTTCAAATTTAAAAAAGGGAGGCTCTACGCCTCTCCCTTTCTCCATTGTGCGTCTGCATGCTGGCGCATTTGCTGAGGTGGAAAAATGCTCCTGCATCACTGATAGACTTTGCCAGTCATGGACAGAACCTTCATCTTCATATGGAATATGGTCAGTTTTCGTATCCCTTTGGGACTATCGACCCTCCTTGTTCACGTGATTTCTTAGATTGTGAATTGCCTTCAGATGAGGCTATCCTTGAATCCATGAATATAGTTTCTATATAGTGGGAATACTTACACCGTGGTTTCTGTTTTATTCCCTTTTGGGAGACTTTTCAAGTTGACTATCGAGGAGACTCTTGGTATGAGCCTAGCAGTGGGCTCTACCTGAACTACTACCACGCATGAGTCGTAAGGTTATGCGGTACCTTGTACATATTGTATAGTCCAGGTTTGTTGTTTTCAAGTTTTGTATTTTAGTAGAACCTCTTACTTTCTGAAGTTTCTATCTATTTTGGATCTATTAACTTCTGGATGAGTGTTATTGGCCTTATATACAATATCTTGGAGACATTTTTCTTTGACTTTTGGTCATCGCATCGATCCCTTCTGACAGGTATTGACCTCGAAATTGGCATATAGGTTAGGCTTTTCCCTACTTGGATTTTTGCATTTTCCATTTCCTGGTTCATTTGGCCTTAGGATCGAACCCACTGAATTGTGACACTAACCTTCCTTGATAATAAGTGGGTTGTACTTTATGTGGTAGAGCCTTCCTTCCATGGGCATCCTAGGTAGAGCCTTTGTTGTATTTTGACGTTGATGCTATGATTTTTGACTATAGGATTGGGATTCCTTGTTAGTCTCGTCATGATTACATATTGAAGTCACATTCATCTTGCTAATAATCATTCTTGGCCTTACCCATGGGACTCCCTAATGAGCACGCTTTGTTGTCTTTCAAGCTGGCTTTAAATTTCGAAAGCAACATCCAATGAGACTGCATTTATTATTTTTGATCTCGTCTAGATTACTTGAGAAACGTATCCCCCTGGATTCTTCTTTAATCCCTTTTCAAACTCTCTAAAATTGAAATATTGTCGAGCTATCTTATTTCCCTTCATGCTCGCCAAAATCAAATTTGAAGGCATGTATTTCTGGTGGTAGTTTGCCTCTTTTTCAGTCCGCATGGATAATTTTACGAATAAATGTATTCTCTAGGAACTTTGGTTTCCTAGAAGAGTATTCTTAGGCGTAAGTTTAACCCTTTTTCGGGCCTGAGGGACTAAATTTTTGAAAAAGGATTATTCTCCTTGGTTTTGGTTTATCTCTTTTCCAATCCTTGGAGGTTACTTATGAAAAAGGAACCCCCCAGGAGTCCATAGTTAAGCTCTTTTCAGACTCCCTAAATATGAAAATATCGTCGAGTGACCTTGTTCCTTCACACTCATTAAATTGGTCCAGAAGAACATCTACTTGGCATGATTTTAAGCCTTTTTACAGCCAATAGATTATTCAGGAAAAAGGTACGCCTTAGGAGACTCGTCTTGTCGAGGGAGTTCTCCTCAGTTATATTTTATACTTTTTCGGGATAAGGATACTAAACCTAGAAAAAGGTTGTGATTCCATAGTTAATCTCTTTTCAAACTCCCTAAAATTGAAAATATCTTGTCTCGATCACACTCATGAAAATGGTATTGAAGAGACGTATTTTCGGTATAATTTCAACCCTTTTTTCAACCGACTAGACTAATTGCAAAAAAGGAACTCCTTGGAGTCTTCTTTAATGTTTTTTCAAACTCTCTAAATGTGAAAAAACCATTGATCTTACCTTCTCTGGGCTCGTTAAAATTTACATGGAAGGAGTTTCATTGTATCATACTTGATCGCATTGCGGGTATCACCTTTGCGTATTTGGCCTAATGTCTAATCCATGTTTATCTCAACTGAACCTCTAAGGTATTCCTTAAATGCAAGCCTTCCAACACTTTTTACCTCTCTGATCTGACACCTTGACCCATGGAGGAATTTTCCCCAAGTGTCCTTATCCTGCACATGTCTCCTTTCCTTGAGCATCAGTATGTTCCATGTGCTTGGAACCAGTTTGCTTGCTCATGACACTCGTTCCTCCTTTGTAATGTAGCATTATTTTATTCTTTTTCAAGGTTGTTAAAAATTTGAAAAAGACACAAAAAATCAAATATTCCAAAAAGAAGGGACAAGAAATATACATTCTTTTTTCGGAAGAATTATAGTCGCCCTTGGACAAAGCACATCCTTTCATTTGTTCATCAAGCATTGGGATCTAATATGACCTTAAGAATTTGTTCTCGCTACATAGATTTGTGTCCTCCTCCATTTGGTTACTCTTCCAAACATATGGAGAGTTGGCAGTGCCTCCTGCATCACAGACTTATGTCAATATTACGTTGCCTGAGTCTGATCATCTTTCATGCTTTGGTCCAGGGGAATTTTTTTCCAACCTAAGTTGGATATTATGTAGTTTTTCTCTTGAAATTCATGAGTCGGCCATCCTGTGAGTCCAGTCAAGTCCAGATTCAAATCGACGAAGTTATGTGCTTGATGATCGAGATCCTCCAGTATTTCCCTGATGGCATGTTGAAGACATTAGAGTAGTGAGTCTTACACTCCTACTGTACTCCTACCTGAGTTGTTGAAAATATTGAATTTTTTTATAGATCTATGAATTCCTCATCTCCAGCCACAGGCATTGATGCTTCTTGAAGATGCATTTATATTGTACTTGAATATCATCAATTTATTTTGCGATGTAGATCTGTTGTGTATTGCCCGTGACTACACTTTATATATACATTTATATGACATGGATGTACAATGTAATTTATTAGAATCCATCATTAGTTCATCCCGAGCATGGGTATGCCCACCTTAGAGAGATTATTATTGTTTTGCAAATGGCGACCTCCCGAACTCTAGTCTCGGGCTCACTCGACTTTGTGCCTTCCCACTAGTAAATATACTGTAATGTATTTTGGCCATTAGTTTCTCTTTTGGCCTCACACATTAGGGGTCATCTGTTATAGCCATAAAATTCCTTATCTATGCATACATGGCATTGGCCTTTCTACTTGTACAATTTTCCAAACTACTAGTGAGGATATCTCTTTAAAAAAAAAAATTGAGCATGTACGCGCCCTGCTGCACTAATGTCTGCGTACATATGCTAGTTTCATACTAGATAGCCCGCATACATACGATAGCTTCATACTAAACAACTTGTGTTTACCTCCAAAAGTTTCAAAAAATAAAAAGTTGCAAAGAATTTGGTGGAGTTTACAGGCTATTGAGGGTTTCCCAACCAATTCATTCATTGCAGCCCATCCCCAAACCAAATGCCTATCATTTTTTCATATAAAAGTAGGTCTTTGGGTCCCATTCCAACATCAAGAATGAGAACAGAGAAACTATGCCAAAATCCCTTGCCCCTCTTATTCCAATTATTGCAGCCCTTTCTGAGATTTGGCCTCAACATTCCCTCTTTATCCCTTTCTGCTATACAATCCCTTCCCTTTCCCTAAAGTGATCAGTTCATTTTGAGTGAAGGATTTGGGATGATGCACTTGGAGCAACATTAAAAGGATCCCAGAACTGGTTCATGGAGCATTATCCATTGAAGGTTGTAACTTTTAATTTTCATACTAAATAAAAGAATCCTTTTCTTGCCCCAAATATTATGTGTTTATGCTTTTCATTTGATTTATACATAATGGTTTATATCTAACCCTAATATTGATGAGTAGAGATAGAATATTTGTAGCATTGTTTGCCTAAGTGTTCTTGCAGGTCAACTTTGGGAGGATACCAGGAGCCTAGGAAGCTAAAAAGGTGGAGAAGGTCTACATCGAACGTTAGGACCAAAGGTACTAGTTCTAACCTATTTTCATATCTCTTTATGTTCATCCATTTAGAATGTTTGGGGTAGTTTAAGAATAGGATTATATTTTAAGGGAGATCATAGCTCTTATTGTACCTTGAACCTGATATAGTAATAGGGGGATTTTCCCTGCTAGCAGTAAGGGACTAAGAGTTTAGGAAAAAGGGCTAATCTAGGAGGCTTAATCCCAATGGAATATTATATCAATATTCATAAAATTTTAAAGTATGGATATAAATCTATATATCCAAAGTTTCAAAAGGGGGGACAAGGGAGTCCCTTGGGTGCCATGTGACATAAAAGGCACATGAATATATATAATAGGGAGATGTAGTTTATTTTCCATCATTCCATGATCATTCATTCATCATTCTTACCATTAACCCATCCATGCTACCATCTGTACATGTACCTGGTTTGACTGCAGGCTGAAGAGGTAAGTTTTCAGGCTCATGGTCGAAGAGGTGGGTTGTCAGGCCCGTGGTCGAAGAGGTGGGTCGTCAGGCCCATGGTCGAAGAAGTGGATTGTTGGGACCATAGGCATTTCTCTCCAGGTGAGATATTTGTTATGTAGAATAAGTGGGTTGTCAGGCCTGTAAGTAGTTTCTTTAGGCGATAATCTACTCAGAATTGTTCTTTGGTGCACTGGGCAATAGATAAATGGCTTTGAGAATTCTTGTTTGGCATGTTGTTGAAGCCCCAGAAGAGAAGTGGGTGATGGGATACTAAAATACCTCCTTTCTTTCACTTCATTTCACTATTTTATCACCATATTTGACGATAATCCATTCCCTTCACCCTTTAAAGAATACAATTTATTTAAAATATATTGATTAGAAGCATTGAAAATAAATGATGTGAGTTTATACTTTTTAATGTATTTTACATGGTTTTAAATAATTTGTGGATGATAAACTTAGTGTTATGAACATCTTGTTTTATATATCTATACAGTCCATGGAACAGATAAGCAACGGATATCATGGGGGATGCATTCACTATAGACATTATTAAAATGTTTGCATCATTGAAATATCAATTTAATAATATTTCTTCTTTTTGATAGGCGGATGATTGTACAAACAAAAATGAAGGGAGATTGTTCCATCCAACAAATCATGTTTTTCATAACTAAATGAAATTTTCATTGAAGTATTTAATCACATTCAACTTGGATTTGAGATTACAACGCTCATTCTGGAACCCATTCCGGTCTGAAAGAAAAGGCAGTGAAAGTGCCACATCTTATAGTAACAATTAAGAGATATTGTTGAAGCGCATTTAATTAAGAAAACAAATTACAATTCATAATTTTTGTCACACCCTTTTCTAGGGAATGAACTTCGAGCTCAATTTGTGGGAAAATGAAGTTGAATCAGAAAAATATGACGCATGGGTTTTGTGCATAATATTCCTAATTAGGTCCCACACAAGTCGTTTCCTAAAATTATACACGGATTGAGATCCACCTCGAACTTACATATCAGATAGATCTAGACCTCCATCTGACCCTTATTACAGAACTCAGAGCGCAACAGCTTTGGTCGTTAGCATACTTGTGGGCATTTTCGGGCAAAACTAGACCATGGGTTTTTTACCCATTATCTCCCTCTTGCTATGGATCCTATTGTATTTCGATTTAGACAGATAAATGTAGCTCCTATATTCGAGCTACAATTTTAATACTTATTTCCTATTAATAGAATAGTTAACGATTTTTCTGGTTTTGAGAGAGAGACAACCCTTTCAGTGGTCAACCTCTCAGACTCTATATATATGTGAGCTCACTAGCATGATGGGAGAGACCCAAGAAAACAATTCATGAACTCTGTGTAAACTTGGCTTTGTTATTCATTTTAATGAATATTTATAAATCACACTAAAGTTGTGATTAGTTCATGAGCTAGAGNGTAGTCTATGTGTCTTGTTCCTTTGTCTATTTATATTTTTAACCTTTGTTTTGCAGGAATTGCTATAATTTCTCTTTATAGTCATTTCCTCATAATTATTCTGTATATTTCATTTCCTTATATCTATTCTAATTTCTCTTTACTCTAATCTCTTTTTACAAACATCTCCTTTGTGTATTTCAGTTGTATTAATCGCTTTTTCTAATTATAATATCAGTGTAATTATTCACTTGAATTACTTACACCATGCTATAAATACAAATCCTCTTTGTAAATGGATCACTAAGAATTGTGTATGTTTATCAAGAAGTTGTGCATGCCCAATTAAAGTAGATTAAACTAACCCCTAAAGGACTGTATAATCATTATATTTTTTATTGAAGTATTTATGGTTTAAAGTACAATAGCATAAGTATTTATGATTAAGAACAATAGCATAATTTGATTGAACTATTTCTTGTTTCGGTACAGTAATGTAATTTATTATTTTGAGAATAGTTCCTAGGTTTAATTAATTACAAGAATATGTATTTTGTATTTCTTCAATGGAAAAGTTAGTAGATTGTTTTGTTTCTACTTTACATTTTCTTTTTGAAAATCAATATTCTAATTTGAATTGAGTAAATCAATCACATAGTTACATTTCCAAGTAAAAAGAGTAATTAGAATAGTAATCTTTCATGCCTAGTCTCATATTTTGCATAATAGATTCTTGCACTAGTTTGTTATTCTGGTACCGGCTTCCAATTTTTCCCTTATACTAATTTCTACATCTTAGTTTTCTTTCATTTTAAATTGCCAATAGCTTTAAATCACCAACAGATAGATTAATGACCTAATTCGTGAGATATGGTCACTCCATGTCCAGTTTCTTCCCTAGGTGACAAATTATTCTAGTTTTTTTAATCTCTTTATTATTTGAGTGTGTTGTTGGCATTAGATTAGACTACTAGATTAGAGCTCTAGACCTGCACATATAGTGCTAACACCTCGAAGATTACGAGCCCCGGGTTGAAAATTTAATGTCGCAATAGATAGCATATATTTCACTCAACAGTGGGGCAGCCGAGGGACTGTTGAGCAAAGAAGGGGCACACTTCCTATGGTGGGACACTCATGTGGGGAATGAGATATTATGGGCTAGTTGCAACAGTTGGGCACCTTGGACTAAGAAATTATGCTACTTATTAGACCTTAGACTCAGTATTCCCTTTTCTTAGGTAGATTTTAGCCCCAGCTCGGAGGTGACCCACTGCTAAGAATATGAGCATTGTGGTCTAAGGTTGGGAGGAACGTGGAAGTTCTACACGTAGTTGGTGAAATTTTTATCAAATATAAGTTTCTATTGTACGTTAAATTATGTGTTGTGTTAGTATTTATGCATTTCTTTTTATGGGTTTTTCATGTGTATGTTGCATGTGTATCTCTATTATTATTATATATGAATCTATGTATTTGTAGATTATTTGTATTTTTTAATTTGGTATCAAAGTTTGAATTTTTGGTTGTCATAGCCCAGTTGGTTGTTGGGGATGCTACAAAATCAACAAGACCTATGCTGAAATTTGATCCTTAGCAAGAAAAGGAGGTGCATCAGAGGAAAATAAAAGAGATACTAGGATCAGATTAGGTAGCATCAACATCAGTTGCACTTCGTGTGGTCGACATGCCTCTGGTCTATGATTGTACTATACCAGAAAAGATGATTGAGAAGGTAGCATCAACATCAATTGCACTTCATGTGGTCGACATGCCTCTGGTCTATGATTGTACTATACCAGAAAAGATGATTGAGAAGGTAAGTTCTCTAAGAAGTTGCATAGAATTGATGGAAGACGAAACTTCTTTGAATTCATTATGTGATATCATTGATCATTTCACACAAGAAAGGGAAATTCCTACAGCACAGAGGGTACTAAATCAGGTACTGCGCAAAAAGAAGACTAATAGAGAGTTCAGATTAAGTGTGCATATTGGGGAATATGAGGTGGATAACATCATTTTAGACTTGGGTTTGGATGTAAATGTTTTAGGAAAGAATACATGGGAAATGATGGGGAAATCCAAGTTGATTTGGTCTCCTATCTAGTTGATATTGGCAAACCAACTCAAGATAGTACTAATTGGCCGATTAACATGAGTGCCTGTAAATATAGATGGTGTGCATAGTATAACATATTTTGAAGTCATTGATATCATGGATGATAGTCATCCATTCCCAACTCTAATGGGACTTGAATGGGCCTTTGAAAAGTAGGATATCATTAACCTGAAGAAGAGGTAAATGATGTTTTAAGTAGGGAACTTGAAGGTTATCGCACCATTGGTTCCGACAGAAGGAAAGAGGTACATAGAGACAACAATAGGAAACAAAATTGACAACTTATATAATATGATTTCACATATGGATGACTATGTTAACCCGACTACAAACAATGCACTCAGTTGGAAAAGCATTAGGTATAGAACATTGACAGTAGAGGATGCATGAAGTATCGACTAGATGATGTGCATGCATAACTCAATCATTGCGTTGGATTGGAACGATGTTATGTGATCCAACCAAGTATGATGGATTGATTGGTATAAGATCTTTTATAAAGGAGTTTGAGTTGCAGATACCCAAACAATAAATATTGTTGGCATTAGATGTTGTCTTGAAGGCCACTCCATCCAGATGGTGGGTTGCACAAAATGAAGAAATAGAAGACTTGAAGCAATGTATAATACTAATGCAAGTGAAATTTGGTACCAAGGTTGAGTATATTGTGTAGAAATATACAAGAGTATGTGACCCAGTAGATCATATTTCATAGTGCAGAAACATATGGGGATCGATACCAAAGAAGGAATGGACACATATATTTATACATACACTGGATACAATTCCTAAGAACTGGTACTTGGAACTAAAAATGTGAAAATAAACAACAAGTTGGGACGAGCGAATTCAAAGGTTTAAGGTAACATTTACTTTTGAACATAAATCTCCATTAGTATATGCAAGTTTACAGGTCATTAGAAATAATATTTTTTTAGAAGAAGGGTCAGTAGAGGTAGTACATGTGTGTGGTGCACACAGAGATTCTATAGATTTATATGAATTACTATAATGTTATTATGTTTCTAAAGAAGAACAAGATGAGGAAGATCCATGGAATGTACAAGTACCTGAAATTGAGGGGGAATGCGCAGTAGGAGGGTCGGAGCTTGAATATTCTACTTATGCACAACCATTAATAACATGAAAGGTAAATATCACGACAAAATAAAATACAATTTTTTCATAGATAGGAGATTACTGGAATGATGAAATCGTGGAGAATATTGCATATTTTATGCATGAGTATCAGGATCTATTCCCAACTACATTCTCATAAATGAAAGGTATAGTTGGTGAGGTAGGAGAAGTGAATATCCCTTTGAAAATAGGTTCTAAACAAGTAAGATAAATACCTTATAGGTTGAATCCGAGGCATAAATATAAGATAAAGGCAGAGATAGAAAAAATGTTAGAAGAAGGGATTATTGAACCAATATTATGGGCATACAGGACTACAAGTAAAAAATTGACAGGACAAACACTTTTAGGTTTGTCTATGGGAAAGAAGTAGTAATGTCAATGGAGTTTATTGTTCCTACCCTACACATTGTAGCGATTATAGATATTTTGGACTCTGGCGCAGTAGAGGAGAGATTATCATAGTTGCTACAGCTTGAGGAAGATTGATTTGTCACAGGGTTCCATTACCAAGTTTAGAAGGAAAGAGAAAAGGCATGGCATGATAGACATATTATAGACCCAAAAATGAACCATATCATACCTATGAAAAAGGTATGGGATAGAGGATTCGAGTGAGCATGCATCCTAAACATTTCTGACATCCCACACTTCATAAGGAGAAACAAGGTGAATGCATGTGTTAAGTTTCTCTTAACCTATGTGCATGGCAGTTATTTATGGCTAGACAAGCCAATCTCTATAGATACAGACCTGCTTGCCAGGATCAAAATAATACCATCATAGGGACAAGATCCAACCTCGTTGTTTGTAGATAGTAAAATTGGCAGGACTCTGTCAAAGGAAATGAGGGAAAAATTTCACACAATTAGAGGTGTGCATGGGTTGGATGTGTCGAGCATATGCAACCCAACAATAAGGATTGCAATGTAGGAATTGGTGTGCAATTTATTGAGGAAATGACGAAAACACCAAGTGCTAGTGACAATGATAGATGCAACTAAGAAGTGTGTCGAAGGGGTCTCGATGAACTAGGCTACTTTCTTATTGAACTAATTCCTCATTGACTGTGCAAAAGCACATGATAGAGGCATGTAATTACATTATCAATGGATGATAATTATGATTGAATTCACAGCGTGAGAAGAGTTGAAGGATGCACAGTTCTTGGGTCTCATAGGTAAGCCATTCTTGGAAACTAAGTATCATAAATTATGGTACATGCCTAACCAAATAAGACATATCCACACTAATGTGAAGTTATTTTTGTATGGAGAAAGGATTCAGAAGTGCATCAAGAATACACCACACATTTCACCATAATTGGTAGAGGTGTACACCCCGGTTGTGCGGTTTCGGGTAGAATGACACTGTACATTTCACCATAATTGGTAGAGGTGTACACCTTGCCAGCGGTTTCTCGTAGAATGACATCAGATATATATATATATATATATGAGGTATATATATATATATATGGTATATATATATATATATATATATATACAAGAAAATAAGGACCCAAGAGAGGAATGGGTGTAGAAAAATACAAGATCACAGAAGAAGATATCCACCTGATCATGCAGTATAGGAATCCAGATTGGAAGGTTCCTGCGAAAGAAACATAGATGGAGCACCCTGAAAATGACACAAATGAATATGGTAATAGACAAGGTAATTGATAGGAAAATGAATAGGGAAGAGACACAAAATATGTGCAACATCCAATCCCAACAGTTTGAGAAAAAAAAAACAAGGGTAAGGGGCCAAGAAAATCTACGCACAAGAAGATGAAATCCCACAAAGTACCGACTAATGATACTTTGACAGATGTTGACATCGACATAATTGAATATCAAGTGAGAGATGTCGCAGATGAAGAGATTGAGAAAGTGTCATGAAAACAAGAATAACTTCTCTAGAAGGTGCAGAACCAATTCACAACATTGTAGCAACTCTTAGAAGCAGCAAGGATAACACCAGAACATAGATCCAGTGAAGGACCATCAACAAGCCCGATTGGGGAAGCAAGGGCCATGATCCAGATTTTATGAGAAGATTGAAATAAATATATATTATTATCAAAATATGCTTAACACATAATAATAGATATATAGTAAAATTGGTTTCTATTCAATAAGGAAATAAGCTAAAATTGTAAAATGCAGTAGAAAACAAGCCTGCTAGAATGGTGGCGGCTTATCTCTAAGAAGAGATGTGACGGTTGCTCTCATTCGCAAGAAGATGATTACAATGAAGCTCTAAAGGAATTTTTACAAAAAACATGAATGTCAAAAACCCTAGACATCCATAAACCTAACCCTAGGAGATGAAGCACCAAAATTCATGTGGGCCATGTTTGGGTAAGTTAGTACATCAACTTCCTGGGGTTGTAAATTTTGCATACGATTTTCTTTTTAGGCTTAGGATAGCCCGTTGGAAAGGTATATCCAAGGAATATACATGTTTATTTCATACTCTAATTTCATTGGTAATGTAACTCTGGAGAGCCCTAAAAACATTGTTTAGGGCCTCAAAATGGCCCCAGAAGTTAGGGACCCGAAAACTAGGAAAAAACTACCAAACTAGAAAACTGCCAAAATGAGCCAGTTGGAATAACTAGAAAACTACCAAAATGAGCCAGTTGGAAAAGGTGGGAGGTCACCAACATTCATCTGGATCAATCCTCCCCCCTTTGGAAGTAATGGTCTCCATTGTGTTGAGTGCCCCCATCAAATGAGGAAATTTCTGTTGAATTTAGCCCGGGTGAGCCACTTTCCTTGGTGCAGGAGTTGCCCTGCTTTGACAACTCGATAAAGATGGATCCTTTTATGGCGAGTACCCTTGATCCATTTTTCCACAAAATAATCAATGGATTCATTTTGTATGCAATCGGGGTTGAGATCTGTTGGTGTCAATTGTTTTGTTATCTCTGAGGTGTCCAATAATGGTGGGAAATATGGTCGAAGGATATCCACGTTGAACACTGGATGCGAGCCAAGGAAAGGATGAATGTTGAGCTCGAAAGAATTATCACCCACAACCTTGGTGATGGTGTATGACCCATAACAGATTGGGAAAATCTTCCTATGGGGTCATGTAAGGCGTTCTTTCTACAAGTGCAACCAAACTTTGTTTCCCACTTGAAACGAATGTGGCAGTTGGTGTTGATCATGGCATTGCTTGTACTTTTCATTGGAATTATGTAGGATATCCTGAAATTGTTGGCAGATGTGCTAGGTCCACTTAATGAATAGGGTGGATTTTTCAACTTCAGTTGGAGCAGGAGATGAATCGAGAGAGGTGACCGCAAGGGGTAGTGAAATATCTATGAGACCTAATGGTTGGAATCCTAACCCCACCTGAAAGGGGTTGGGGTTTATTAAGTTATGAAAGGATCATTTGTATCTATGCTCAACATAGGGAGGACTCTCATCCCATGTGCGAGGGTGCTTGTAATTATACATGCACAATATATGCATGATCACTCAATTTACGACCTCGGTTTATCCATCTGTCTTGGGGTGGAAGGCAGTGGATTTTGTGAGCTTGGATTCGAGCAGTGACTAGAGGCTTAACCAAAATGTGCTGAGAAATTGACTGTGTTGATCTGAGACAATGGTTTTTGGGATTCCAAAATGTACCCAGAATTGTTCAAAGAATATTGTGGCAATGGCCTTTGTTGTGATTCTCTTCTTGTAGGCGTCCAGAATCGCCATATTAGAAAAGCGATCCACAACCACAAAAACATAGTCATTTCCCCACTTGGTGGATGGGAGGCTCAACATGTAGTCCATTGATATGGATTCCCATGGCCCATCAAGAGTAGGAAGAGGGGTGTATAGGCCCTGTTTCTTAGTGGTCATTTTGGAAATCATGTAGGCAGTGCAGGACCTGATATACTTGCTGACCTCTTGTTGAAGTTTCATATAGTAGAAATGTTTCTGCAGCATTTCCAATATCTTTTCAATACCGAAGTGTCCTACAACCCGACTGTAGTGGGATTTCCAAATAAACTTCGCTCACTCGCTTGATGGAACACAGATATGTCCCAAACAACACAACAACCTGTCCTGAAGATGGAAATTAGCGACAAATGTGTTTTCGCCCAACATTTGGTAGGTGGTGGAGAGGTCCGGGTGTATCCCATAGAGTTGGGGCCATCCACAGGTCTCATGGTAGGAAGATTATAGTACCGTGGTGAGTGTCGTGACTGGTGGTCTACTGAGACAATCAATAACGTGGTTGGTGCTTCATGTTTTATACTTGATGTTGAGGTGGAATTGTTGCAAGTATGTGGACCACTTCTAATGGCGGTCATTCTACAATTTTCCTTGTGTATGCATGAACTGCAGTGGCTTATGATCAATGTGGATGACTATCTCCTTCCCAGGAATGTAATTTCTCCACTGGTGGTAGGCTTGCACAATGGAGTACATTTATTTGGCGTAAGTAGATTACTTGTGGAAAACATATAATAGTGTCTCAATGTGATAGGCCATGGGGTGGTCATGTTGAGTCAAAAAGATGCCCACAACATAGTCTGAAGCATCTGTCTCGATCTCAAATCATTGTTGTAGGTTCGATAGTGAAAGTATTGGGGTTGAGCATAAGGGCTTCTTCAAATCATCCAACACTTGTTGTTGGGACTGACCACACACAAATTTCTCCTTACCACCACCTCTGGTTACTCAACTAAGGGCCCATGCAATATGGGAGAATCCCAACATGAAACTATGGTATAAATTTTTAGGGCTGGCCAGTCACAGATGACTTAGATATTGGATGGATCCACATGTACATCATGTTAATCAATGATGTAGACCAGGTAATGAACCCTTTCCATGTCGAAGGATCATTTTTCCAAGTTGGCGTAGACCTTGTGTTTTCGTAGGGTGTGCAAAACCTGTTGAATATGTTGCAAGTGTTCTTCCCAAGTCTTGTTGAAAATGAGGATGTCATCCAGATACACCACTACAAAATTATTGGTGAATGTTCGCAGGATATCATCCATCATCCTCATGAAAGTGGTTCGAGCATTTGTCTAACCAAAGGGAATGACCAACCATTCAAAAAGACCTTCCTTTGACTTGAAGGCGGTCTCTCTGTTTATTCTATCGAGACCTGGTGGTAGCCAGACTTCAGATCAATCTTATTGAAGTTATGCCCCTATGAGTTTATCAAGGAGGTTGTCGATTCATGGAATCAGGTACCGGTTTCTGACTGTGATTTTATCCAGGGCCCAATAATCAATGCAGAGTCTCCAGGTTCCATATTTCTTCTGTACCAACATGATTGGGATCCCACAAGGTGATGAGTTTTTTCAGATGTTCCCCTCATGGAGCATTTCTTGGATCTTTCACTTGATCTCCTCATTCTCTAATAGAGAGCGATGGTAGACTAGCCCATTAGGTAGTGGTGTGCCAGGGGTCAGATCAATGGGGTGCTTGACCTGACAGTGCATAGGTACCTCTATAGGTGAGGAGAAGATATCTGAGTATTCTTCCATGACCTTATCTACTTGCTTCTGCTGTGTGGAGAGGTCGGTCGAGGAGACCCTAGATGTGGCTGCAATCTTTCTCTCATTCTGAGAGTGAATCATGAAGAATACAAACTTCCCCATATAATAGATGACCTTCCTGCATTGCTTGGTAAAGATCAAGGAAATAGCATTGCGTGGGACTGCCTTGGGTATCCTATATAATTTCTTGTTCAAAGTAATAATAACATTGCAAGGCCTAGACTCTTATGCAACATGACATTTTCATAAATATGGTTGGCCAAAAATAACATTACAAACTTCGAGAGGGGAAACATCACACAATACCTTATCTTTGAAGGGCTTGATTCTTTATGATAGTAGACATTTTTGGTTGACATAGATGTCACTTCCTCGGTGGATCCATATAATGGTGTAGGGATGTGGGTGCATCATTTTCAGTAGGGTGAGTGGATTGAAAACCTCTACTGAGATGAGTTTCTTCTGGAGACCTCTATCAACAATGAAGTGTAGTGGGGTACCCTTCACCCACATATGTGAATGAAAAAGGTGCTCACCTTCCTCTGGCTTGTCTGGTTCACTAGGATGGAGCTTGGTGGTAGCAATGGTAGAGTTGGGTTCTGTGTCAATGATCTGTCTTCCCCTTTCTGGTTCTGAACCAGAGTCGGAACCCGTATATGATTCATAGGATTTCACCTCGTCCACCAACAACTGCTTCGAACGAAAATCAACAGTGTTATGCCAGGGGATCTTATGGAATTCGCACCACTTCCCAATATCTTTATTTGTCTTTACAATGTCCTTATTTTCTTGCAGCCTGGATTGGTTGTCTCAAGGATGTTCGTCTTTGATCTATCCTTTTTTCTATGGGTTGGGGCCGCCCTTTCCTGGATTTTTCTGTGAGGTTTTCCTAGGCCCAAATTGTCGTGTCTTTTGTTTGAGCTTTTGCTCCATTTTGACGACATATCGGTAGGTCATGCCCAAGGATGAGATGTCCAAAAAATCCATTTCAACTTGGATGTATCTATGCAGACCATCGTGATACTTTAGCACTAGATTTCTCTCATAATCTTTGAAACCCATCTTGGTGTGCAAGGTATGGAAGATGTTTGTGAACACGGGCATTTCTTGGTCTATTTCCTGCTGCAGTGTGGTCCATTTTGTGTACAGGTCGTCATAACTTCAAACATGGTAGTATTGTTCCTTAATAACATCCCTGAAGGACTCCTAGGTGACTGTGACTATAAATAATGAGGGCTCCTCTATTTCCTTTTTTCTCATAGAAAGTTTCCCACCAATATTTGACATGAGGGATGACTTTGAGGAGTGTAAAAGTAATCTTTTCTCTATTCGAGAAGTTATGGATAGAGAAATACCCTTCTAGCAGATTCAACCATTTGTCAACCGCATCTGCATCTATATGAACTTCAAATATAGGAATGTCGAATTTGATTTGTACCTTGAAGGGGGTGGTGCCTCCATTTGAGGAAGATGTGTTGTATGTTGGTAGTCGCCAAAGGATTTGCGCAAAACAAACCATCATCTTGTTCCTCTGTTGCATGGGAGATTCCTCAAGAAACATTTTGAAGGGATCTCATATCCCTTCATCTTTATTTTCTTCCACCATGAGAGGTCGTTTGGGCGTGTAAGAGATTTTGTGCTCAAGAGAAACAAGCTCGAGACCCAATTCTTTGTACCCTGACATCATTGGGGACATGCATTAAGAAAGCCAAGGAGTAGACTACTTTGATGCCACTGATCCGGATTTTATGAGAAGAAAAAAATGAATACAGATTATTATCAAAGTATGCTTAACACATAATAACAGATATACAGTAAAACTAGTTTCTATTCAATAAGTAAATAAGATGAAACTGTAAAATGCAGCGAAAAACAAGATTGTTGGAATAGTGGCAGCTTATCTCTGAGAAGAGATGTGACGGTTGCGCTCATTCGCAAGAAGATGAGTACATTGGGCCTCTGAAGGCCTTTTTACAATAAATAGGAATGTCAAAAACCCTAGACATCCAAAAACCTAACCCTAGGATATGAAGCACCAAAAGTCATGTGGGCCCCGTTTGGGTAAGTTAGTACATCAACTTCCCGGGGTCATAACTTTTGCATACAATCTCCGTTTTAGGCGCACGATAGCCCGTTGGAAAGGTCTATACAAGAAATACACATGTTTCCATCAGATTGTAACTTTTATTCCAGCCTGACTATGGAAATACCTAAAAATGTTGTTTAGGGCCTCAAAACGGCCTCGGAAGTCAGGGACTCGAAAACTAGGAAAAAACTGCCAAACTGGAAAACTACCAAAATGAGCTAGTTGGAATAGGTGGGAGGCCACCGACATCCATCTATATCAAGCCACCACTTCATATGTTTCATATATGTAAAAAAGGTTCAAAGTATTGAAAATATCACCATATGTGATTAAGTTCCCAACACCCGAGATGCAAGAGAAGGTACAATGATTAAGTCACATGGACTTAGTCATTTCACAGATTCCCATAATAGTACTAGAAATCTTGCACATTGTTAATGCGCAGGAGATATCCTTCCACACAAATTCAACATCAAGCGAGTTGGAAAAGGTAGCAAAGGAGAAGATAGAGTTACAACAAGATTATACAACTGTGTTACAAGAGAAGATTGTTGCGGATGAAAAGGCCGAGAGAATATTGAAGGAGAAGGAAGAGGTTGAGAAGTAAGCAGAGTGAATACAATGGGTGATCTAGAAACTCTATAAGGATTTTACAAAAAAATTGATGGTGGTAGAATCCACTCATGAATAACAAGTCTCAACAATTAGGGAAGTCATTAGAGGCTTCTACACTATGATATAATACTTGGAATAACGCACCACACCAGGGACACCACCTGAGGACAAGGAACAAAGAGAAAGAACCGCTATGAACTCAATCATGGGTATTAAGATTCTCTAGGAGGGGTGTGCGAAGCTATGTGAGGAAAGCACACATATTTGGATAAATATGATAGAGGATATAGAGATGAAGGTTGTAGAAGATAGATTGAGGGATGTGCAAGAAAAGGCACATAAGGCTTCGGAGAACATAAGTATGCATGGCGTCCATCATAGAAAAGAGGAAATAATACAATGAAATAGAACAAATAAGGGACTGACAGAATATTCTTCAACAACAATTAGTACCACTCCAGGATGAAGCACTCATGTTAATAGGGGAATTGGTAGTTTTGCAGAGCACGGTAAAGAAAGAAGCACATGATAGCGAAGAGAGACTCACGACCCTGACTGAGCAATTCATAGAGGAGATTTTGGAACAAGAAGCAGAGGTCAAGAAAGAATTTGTGACAACAAAGGAAACCCTCCAAAATTTCATGAAATCATGGAGGGTGTGATGCAATAGGATTAAGTTATTCGGGACAAGCTGCAAGTGAGTTTTGGGGGCATGTTGGACAAACATTTCAAAGAACTAAGTTTTGAGGGCATGTGCAAAAGTAGGAAGGATAACAATTAGGCATGAAAAAACATATAGACATGTAAAAGAAGGAAGAACAATAGTCAGGAATGTAAAAGTAGCATGCAGGTGCAAAGGTAGTAAAAGCACACCCAAACAATGAGTTTTCATGAGTTGTAATGAGTCATCGTGAATTGTCATAGGGTTTTTGGATAAGAGAGTAGGGTTTCGAGCCTTAAATTCTATGTATAAATATGTAATGGGTCAAGAAGAATAGGTTGTTTAGAGAATAAGGGGTTGTGTTGAGTTGATGATAGGCTAAGGCTGAGAAGATATATTGAGAATGAGAGAGAGTCTATGTTTGAAGTTTTAGGGAGGATTTTGCAAAGAGAGGCTTGCACTGCAGAGAAACTAAGTAGGATGGGGAAAGATATCATGATATATATATTGTAAGTAAAGTGCACAATCCTGAGATGAATCACATGAAGAATAATATAGAAGTCAGTTGTTGTGGACATATCCCAATAATTGGGCGAACCATGTTACTTTTTTTGTCTAAATGTCTTTTTATGTGATTTTTCATGCCTATTCTATTTATGCATAACTAGATCTAGGTCTATTTATTAGATTATTGATGTGCAATAAGGATGAAATTTATAGTTAATAGTTTATGTTGTAATCTATGTCACAATGGTGCTACATAAATAAGGTTTACTTATTAATCAAGAGAAAATAGACGTAGAATACTGGGCACCGGGAAAATAAGTAGGAATGAATATGATGATAGCCTCCCATCCCCTTGTCCCTGCAGAAACTTGGTTCCTATAGCCCCAATAGATGCCTCATGTGAGACTTCATTTGCATGCAGGTGATGCCAAAAGGGTTGGTGTCTATAGGGTTTGTTGGTAGAATAAACTAAATGTAGGGTCTTACAACTGCATGTTCCAACATTGGACAAGTGCCACTTTTTTTACCTTGTCTTCGTAGATATATCTTTACATATTGACACATGTTCTTCCAGACCTTTCCCATTGGATATTGTTCTTGATTTAGGTTCCTTGTTACTTCATCCAAGTCCATATTACTCTCATATGATGGATGAGAGAGATTATTGAAAATCATCCTCAAAGTGTACAATAATGCAAAATGACTAGCCAACTTATCCATCACATGCTACCCATTTAGTGGTACTTCAATCATTCCAAACATACTATCATAATTCCTCCTATAATCCGAGAGCTTATGATAGTTTTGTTTTGCATAGATGTCTCAATTTCCATCCCAAAATTTAAAAAATATTTTTTCTCTATGTTCTACATGAGTCTCCTCTTGGCCAAGACATTTTTGGAATCCATGATGATGTTGGTTATATCCTCCATATTTAGGTCTCTAATATCCTCCTTGGATATTCTATTTAAATACTTGATTATATTATTAGCCATTTCTAGCTTGCCTTCCAATTCTTAAGTTATTTTCTTGATGTATTTGAAGACCACAATGATCAATTCAAGGTCCTCTTGAATAAATTTGAATTGGGACCAATTCTAAAAGAATTCATTTGATATTTTATCCCAGATCATATGTTTGTCTCCCTTCAATACTACTTTTATTGTAACTTTGAGATTTACCTAAGCCATTTCTTGTTCAACTTTCCCTTTTACAACATTCACCTGACCCAAGAGTACCTCTATGCTCTTCTAACTCTATTATCCTAGGAATATTGAACTTGAGCTTGTTTGTAATAGTGCCAAGGTCAATTTCCTTCACACTTAAGGTTGACATGACCTTGGATAGGCCCTCATTTGTGTCTAAAGGAATAACCTACACTTTAGCTTCCTTGGATATCTATAAAATTTTCTCTTGTTGCTCCTTCACACTAATTTTATTCCTACAATATTTCCATAGTATTCCGACTTTCCATCCATATTTGATTTTTTTATCTTCTACTCATTAGTTTCCATATAAGAATGACAATCCAAAAATTTCCTTTTCCCTAGTATCAATTCTTGCTTTTGAGAAGTTTGATAGGATTTCCTAGATCCCCTAATTGATCAATAATTGAATTCTGCACTTGTTCCAGCTAACTCTTCCTTACCTATTCCCATGAATCTAGGTTGGAAGTTTTCTCTATAACATGGTTTGGTTGATGTTTATATGTAGGCCTCCTTGTAGAAATTAATCATATATCCATTTTATTTCTTTCTCAAATTCAAATTGTTGTCACATCTCTTCAACAAAATTCAGAGCAGTCCTCAACTTAACCAGAAAAGGGCTCACTTATTTAGGCAGGCTTGAAAGTGATAACCTGCTTATGATGGAAAAAATGCAATTGTTCTGATACAAGCCTCTACTTTATATACTCCAAGGAAAATATCCTAGAGGTCAAGAAATATAGAAACTTGTATGGTTCTCATTCAAAACCATGCATGGCGTCAACATGACATGGAGGTGATGTGGTGTTGTGGCCTCAACAACCCCCTTTTACTTTTTCTTTTATAAGCGAAAGGAAAGGGACCCCCTACTAAAATTTCAAATCTATTTCCTAATCCTCTATCTCTTGAGCCTAATGATATCCCTTTTCCTACTTTGAAGGAGTTGGGGGCATGGATGATTTTAGGGGCTAAATTTCGTTCATGGGATAATTTTCCATGGTTTTTCCCAAAAAATGATTCGCTATTCTAAAAATGATTTGCTCAAATGCTATAGGATAAAATTATTTTACCTTAAAAACCGCCAAAATTTTATACAAACTATGTAAAATCCTTAGAAATTTGAATATTTTTACAAAAATATTGCCAAACATTTATAGTTGGCATATGAAGGATTAGTAAGATTCGCCAAGATTTCTACATTTTAAAATAAATTTCCATCCTTAAAATCATCCCTGGTCGGGGGTTTTATCTTGATGGATGATTGTCTTTGATGGGTGCTGATAATTCCTCTCGATCTGATTATTTCAAATGTCTTCATGATGCTTGTTGGACTATTATATTTTTTGACATTTGTATGATGGACATGAAACACTATATTCGGGCCTTTTGTTGATTTCAAAGTGATTGATGATAATATTTGGCTGCATGTCTTGATGTTCTATTTCATGTCTGGATGAGGTTGTGGTTGATTATTTGTTGATTAACTAATTCAAGTTCTGCATCCTCTTGCTAACATGTTATTTTTCATGACTTCATACTCAATCTCTTGCATACAAATCCTACTCTTTTGTTTAAAATTAGCATATGTAGTCTTAAGACACTCATTTACAGTCACCACGATATTTTTCAATAAACCTAACACTCTCTTGTAAAATGGTTTAAAGGCAAGGAATATAATGCTTATTGTATTAGCTAGTCTTATTTTGATTGCATGGATGATCTCATTCTTTTTTTTTCCAGGATAAGGTTTGCATAAGGATTTTTTTTGCATGAACGCTCCAGCTTTGGGAGGCCTATGGGGAATTTGTTGACACTTTTCTAGAACCTTGACTTTGATCCTTACTAAGCTTTCCCTTTTCCTGTTTCCCTGAGGTCCTAAGCTTCCAAGGCTATTAGATCCACCTTTCCTATAGACCTTTCTCCAAACCTCTTTGGATTTATCTCTACCAGATTCTTCTTTTAGACTTCCCTCTCTCCTGAAACCTAGGCCCAAGGCCTATTGAGTTTTCTCCTTCTTTTCCTCTAACCAAGTCTCATAGTTGGATTTTTCCCATCGAGATATTTCCAATGACTGTAACCATACTTAAATCCAAGTTTCGGATTGAAAGTTATGGCATCCAAAAGTTTCCTAAGTCTTCACTCACCTTTCCACCTCACTTCCACGTGGTTCCCTCTCACTTTTTCCATCCTATGTGGTACCAACATGGTGTTTATATGGCACCTATTACTTGTCCTCATTGTCATTAGGATCTTCCTACTTCATTTCCTCATAGTCCTTCGATCACATTCCCCGACAACGATATCATCAAGCTTTCTCGTTGTTAGGGCATCCTTCTATGTAGCACTTAGACACTCCTGAAACCATCTCTGACATTGACGCCCTCCTCTGATAGATCCAATGGCTCTCACCAATCAAATATCAATGGTCCTTATCTCTTTGGTGACTTTATTTAGCCGATAGTTAACCACCCCCAAATTTTCTTAACTTCCATGCTGGAATCCTAAAACACATGGCACTGCCACTACCTACCACTTGTCCTTCCTCTTTGTTGGTGATCCCTTGTCATAGGGAACTTCCTCATAACATTTCTCTTGCTATATAAAACTCCAATCGCCATTTCTCAACAATGAACCTTCCCCAAACAAACGACCCAGATCTTCTTACTCATGAGATCGATAGCTTCCAGTGGCCCTTACTGTTGGCCCTTGACCAAGTTTTGGAGAACTTGGGTCATGTTTGACCGATTTTGGGACTTCGACAGGCTGGTCGAAGACAAAGCGCCAGGCGAAGCAGAGATCGCGGGATCTCGCCCCCTTTTTGTTGGTTTTTTGGGTTTAGGGTTTATATAACGGGTTATGGGATGTCGGCCCATGGGTTTACCCATGCTTTGGCCCTTTTGTAATGTATAAATAGATATCTAGGCGATGTAATAAAGTAGTGAAGTAGTAGTGAATATTTGTGGCTTATTGCGGAGCTAGAGGCTTTGTGCATGCTATGTGTTAGGACTTGTAGAGATAAGTGCAACTGATTGTAAGAAGCCTGTGTGAAGATSGTAAGAAGGATTTGTGCTTGAACCTAGATCGAGGAAGGAGGGTTTGGCRAGGTGCATGTAGATATCTTGTCCTATGCAGAGTAGGTTCTTGAGGCTCTGTGCTTGTAGAATATTGAAAGAAGACAATAAATAAGAGAAGAGTTGGTGGACGTAGCCCCACACTAGGGTCAACCATGTATATCATGTGTTGTGGTTGCTTTTTGCATTATAGTTTTTTATTTTATTGATGTGATGTATGATTAGTGCAATGATATATGTTAGATGCATCTGATATAATATCTTAGTGCTTAGTAATGCGAATGAATGCTAGATCTGATCTATTTCTATGTGCTAAGTGCTAGATGTATTAGATCTTGTTGAATATTATATTGTTCTGTAACTAGGGTTTCGACCTGCGATGTGAATAAGGATTAAATACTGATTAATGTTAAATGATAAGTGCTCTGTTAAGGTATTGTAATCACAGATCTGTGTCCCAGCTAGGTTGTTGACATCTGATTCCTGCAACCCCCCTGCCTCTACCTTGGGTGAGACTTCATCTGCTTCACAGGTGTTGCCAAAAGGGATAATAGTTAGGGTTTTTTTGGTGCGTTGTTGAAGCGTTGAACGTTGGGTTTGCCCCTGTGCCAAAAAATGGTTCTGTTGTCGGTACCTAAAACTGTGATTGCTGGGAAATTAAGAAAAGAGAAATCTATGTGCGTAGATCTGCTTCCTTAGTGTGCAGTATTCTACTTTACTTGCAAAGCTCTGTGCTAAGAAGAGAAGTCTGATCTGAAGAAAATAGGTAAGATATTGAAGCTTTGTGCTCTGATAAAGGTAAGATAAGGGAAAAATTTATTTCGAAAGAATGGATCTAGGTATGTTTAATAGATTTGGTCCTAGTCTGAAAACTAGGGTAAATCTAGAAGAAAGAAGATTTTATATGAATAGATCTGATAGAAATAATGAAAGATATGTTATTCCTATGCATGGAAATAATTGTTGGACTAACAAGTGGATGCAAGATCCTAGAAATAATTTTTTGCAGACCCACCACTGTGATCCCAATGCGCATTACAAGAAAGGTTGGGGGTCATTCAAGAGAAAGAGAGGATTGACTCTTTGTTATAGCTATAAGAGATCGGGACATCCTGCTAAGGAATGCCCTGGTAGAGGTCCTATTTTCCTTTGTTGTAAATCTACTCGACATGAAGTTTTGGATTTCCCTAGAATGATTGCTAAAGTTGAAAATATGAATATGAGACAAGAAAAACATGAGGAAGGCCAAGAGACTAAGAATATGCTCAAGAACCAGAAAGAATCAAAGGCTATATTATTGCAGATGAAAGAAACCATGAATGATCACAGAGACACCAGTTTATTAGAGATCTTAAAAGAGAAAGAGTGCATAGAAACAAAAATAGGAGACTTCGACATAGACTGTGTCCTGGATGAGGAAATACGGGTGAATATCATGATAAAAAGAACTTGGGAAATTTTTGGAAAACCCACTATGGTTCCTTTATTGGGAGGAATAGGATCGCTTAAAGGGAAGATGATAACCCTATGTGGAAGACTTACCGAAATACCTATGAGTTCTCATGGCACTTCGACAGTGTTAGGACCACACAATGTACCTTTTTGCCCACACTTTTTGCCACTTGTACACCCTTGTTTCACTCACATTATCACTTTAACCTATCTTTCCAAAGGTATACAATGTCTCTTCTCTTTACTATATGTTTAATATGGTTTGCATATAATTTTACATTACTCTCGTACTTAACCATTGATCAGAAATGTATAAGTGCTGAAACAGTTCGAACTGCAGATTAGCATTGAGGCCTGTTGTTGAAATAGTCTGTGGACCACGATGCTGAAACAACAGTTGTTACACTCTCCGTGGTCTATGATGCTGAAACAACAACTTCTACACTCTCCGTGGTCTATGATGCTGAAACAACAACTACTACACTCTCTGTGGTCAACGATGTTGAAACAACAACTCACACAGAAGAAATTGTTACACAGTCCATGGTCAACGATGTTGAAACAACAACTCACACAGAAGAAGATGTTACACAGCCCACGGTCTACGATGTTGAAACAACAACACAAAACTATTGACCACGAAAGTCGCACCTTGAGCTAAGCATTAACCATCGCTGTTGCCTGAGACCAAGTTGCTGAAACAGTCAGAACGCAAATCCCATGGCTGAAACAGCCCACGATTTTCAATGCTGAAACAACATACAATAGCAATAACAAGAAGACAAATAAAGAAGTTGTTACTCCAACTGCAATAGCAACACCTCACTCAACATTTGTAATAGCATTTTGTTGAGGGAGACTAGGATATCCTATTCCAGTTTAGAAAGTCGATCTAACTAAGAATAAGACTCCGATGTACACCTGTAAATTGTTGATCAAATTGTATCAAAGGGATTCTCCTCTTTAAATAAGAGGAAATCACCATTAGAGAGGACCTTTTGTTTTAGCTAAGAAAGGATTTACAGAGAAGGACGTTTTTTACTTCAGATTGTAATGTAACACAGTTGACAGATGAATAAAAGACTGTTCTGAGCATTTCTCCCTAGTTCCTTTCATTTCAAGGGAATCTTGTGAGAAGGGAGGGCCCACCTTCTTCACACGATTCACCCATTAGCTTTGTAGAGTGTTAGTGTTATTTCTGTTTATGCCTTGATTAAATTATGTTTCATTGAAACACTACTTTACTGAACTCTGTTTTGCTGAAACACTACTTTACTGAACTCTGTCTTGCTGAAACTTTTCTTTATCGATTGTTACATTGTTTTCATATGATTCATGCTTGGGTAACTGTTAATCATTCTAGTTAGTAATCCTGCTTGGTGAATTTATGAAATCTTGATAGTCAGGGACAGGTATTGAAGGTTCCTACTTCGGGAATAGGGTCATGTTCTCTGTTAGAGATAGTTAGCCTTCAGTGCATGTCAATTATTTTAATGAGTTCATGAAAGTGTGATAATCAGAAACAGGTGTTGAAGTTTCCTGCTTAGGAAATAGGGTCTTGTTCTCTATTAAGAGTTAGTTAACCTTCAGTGTGTGTCAATTGTTTCAGTTAAGCAATGAGTTCATGAAGTGTGATGATCAGAAATAGGTGCTGAAGATTCCTTCTTTGGGGAATACGGTCTTGTTCTCTGGTTATAGAATAGTGGTCTTTCCTTTTGCAGTGTCTCGAAGAATTTTTTTTCCAGACTGTTATTTCTTTAATGCAATCCAGGATTCTTTGGACAATTATTTCTTTAAACATTGAACTCTGCAATAGGTAGATTGCTTTCCTGTAATTCAAGTTAGAACTTCAGTTTGTTCAAGGCAAAGTGTGATTAATATGTTTTTACTACAACTCTAGGTTGCTTTTGAGATTGAGCATATATAGTGCGTGGTTACCTTTGAAATAAACAAACTTCCTTGGGTTGACAATTTATGTAGCACTTGATTGTTTAGTTAAATAAGCAATTATAGAGACCAACAGACAGAAGAATAATTTTAGGTCATTAAGTTTGTTGAGAACAATGCCCCATTTGTTATTTTGCTAGGAAAAACTTGGGTTGATAAAGATCAGATCTCAAGGGAACAAGAAGAGGAAACTCTAGAACAGAAAAAGAAAGAACTAAGAGATTTCATGGCTAGGAGAATAGCACGCTTAATAAAAGAGAAGGAGGACAAGTCGAAGAAACTAAGAGCCAGACGCATTGCTATCGAAGTTGAATGAACGTAGGAAAGGTTAAGAAACTTATCCATGCAAGAGAATAGAGCACTTACCCCAGAAAATAAAGAAGTATTACTATTGAACCCTTTAAAAGAACCTCAGTGGTGCGAAGTTCCTATGACAAGAGGAGATAAGAACAATAATGGAAAAAGGAAACCAGTAACTCTAATCACAGAAAAGAAAGACATAAAACTCAGCAAGAAGAAAAAAAGCTAGAAAAATTGCAAGAAGTACCAGAGAGGACTTCGCAGAAAGAAGGTTTGCAGAACTGGAACTTCGTCGGGATATCAGAACAGTGTAAATTGGCACTTCGCCACGACGAATAAATATGACCGTTGGAGGCATCCCGACCATTATAACGATGCTCCAGAACGGCTAGAAACATAGTTATTGCCAGAACGTTTGCCATTGGACCGCCGGGACCGCACCACACTGGATGAAATTGCATTGATTAAGGCATTCTTACCCGTTGGAGGGATCATTTACGATGATGTCTATTTATCCCATCGATCATTTCACCATGAAAACTTGCCAATTTTGATTATTCGAGCTGATTATAACCGCACCATGATTATTGAGACCTTGCCATCCATGTTGTTACAGTGAGTGTTTTTTCACCGACCTGAGATATCAGATCTCGAGTGTGCATGTCGGATGAAATTAGCGCAGTATAAAAATTCGTCAAAGAGATCCTAATAGACCTCATGGACGAGAAGGTGATGTATGCAGGCATCCAAACCTCGTCGACAAGAGGAGTGCAAGCATCCCCGTCGACTGCTCGTGGATCTTGACCATCCCGAGCTGCAACAGAGAAACGATCCAAGCATCGTAATGACTTAGAGAATGTGAATCTCATCCCATCTATCCTGCCCGACTACATCCCGCCTCTCGCTGGGGCAGTGAGTCATGATAGCATTCTGAGGAACTTAGACTACACAGTCATCACTGCGTACCTCCCAAAGGGAATACGCGTAGTCATACCACAGTTGGAGAGGATTCTGATGCTAAATATCAACGACTATAACTTAGGAGACCGGAAGAACTATGGCACACTCACACCATACAAGTATTTGACCAAGACAAAGGGGAAGAAGTCGAATATCATCCCCCAGCTGTGGACCATGGAAATCGCACTGTCCACCATCCTGAACGTAATGAAGATACCCCACTTTGGAAGGCACCATGAGGTTAATGCGTGTGTTAAACTCCTGTTGTCTTTCTTCCATGGCGTTTACCTATGGTTGGATAGGCGTATCACAGTTGATATGGCGTTGATCCATCGGATCACTGGATTAAGCATGCAAGGACCAGACCCACAAGAATTTTATCTAGGGAAGGTTGCAAATAGCGCCCTAGCACAGAGAATCAAAGATACCTATGGAGATGTGGAAAAGGGGAAGCGAGGCTACAAGGTAGCCTCCATCCAGAATGGTGCAGTGTGCCTAGCCTACCAATTGATTGTTGGTAAGCTAGTAAGGAAGAATAGACCCACGCAGGTCACAGGGTTCATTGTTGACCTCATGGGCAAATGCATTGAAGGGCTACAAATGAAATGGGAGAGCTACCTCGTCAACCAGTTAGAGAAAGATTTTTGTGAAGCTTAGGATCAGGGCTATGAGTTTCATTTTAGTTGGTTGTTGATCCTCATCACCTTCATTTATTGGGAGATGCTGGAAGGTGCAACCTTCCCTGAAATTGAGCCATCTGAACCCTTATCTACAAAGTTCACTACACTCTGGTATTCGAACGACGTGGCTAAATAATGGCAGTCAAATGCGGTGTTTCACACCTATTACCTGTAGTTGAAGAGGGCTATTGAGTATTTCCCTCATATGACGTAGAACACCCTGGACAGGTTCAGGCCAATTATGAAGTTCCACACAAATAGACATTTTATTTATATCACTACGCATGGAGATGAACATAAAGAAGAGCTTCAATCCTACTATAAGCTCACAGAGGAGGACTTGGAAGAAATAACTAAGGAATGGCCTGCATAGCTCCTTATACCAGTCGACCAGGCAGAGCTGTCTGACCCCAACCTCATTGGAATTCTTGTGGTCACTCACGAAGAGTATGATGCACCCAACAGTAGCAGGAAGAAAAAGAAGGAAGATGTACAGGAAATAAACAGCGCATCAGAAGAGACTGCATTAGATTCACCTAGCAGAGGAGGATATGATGAAGTGGACAAAGAAAAGAAAGAAGGGGAGGAAGACAAGCAGAAGAAGGGCGAAGTAACACCACCTAGGAACCCCCTTGAAGAGGCAGAGACGTCCAAGAAAAGAAAGGTTTCCCTAATGAAACCTACATCACAAAATAATTCAAAAGCTAGTAAGCCCAAGATGCAAACTGTGCTCATGGTGGATGACATCGACCTCATCATTCATCGTATCAGATACATCAGAAGATATTTTATAGCGCAATGAAGCAAAACAAGAATCCATGTATGATCGCATTGAAAAATATCTTAAAGGAATACAATAGGCTCTCCATTCAAGCCGCACAGTGCCTACTGCACCGTTGTCCATAGGGAACATAGAAGTAGGAGATGAGTCTGCCCAGCTACGTAGGATAGCAGATGCGACGGAGGCTCACCTTCATCATGTCTAGGAGGAAAAGGAACAAGCCACATAGGCCCTGAAGCAAGCAAAAGAGGAACCCATAGAACAACGTTGGGTTGCGCAGCAAGAAAAATACAACCTCCAGGAGATGTTTGCAAGGGATAGAGCGTAGATCCAGAGGGAGAAATAAAATATTGTCACGGAGAAGATTGGAGTTAAAGAAGCAGTCACTAGAGCACTTCACTCTGTGACGGGCTTAGAGCAGATGGATGAAGACCCAGTGGAGAATCAAGTGGGAAGGCTTGGCAAATCCATTCAGCAACTTCAACAAAGAATAACATAATTGGAATTACAGACAGTGCCAAGTACTCTGCAGGAAGTGCGAGATCTAAGAGAAGAAACTACGAGGAGAGCAATTGAGAGAATCAAGGCATTAGCCTTGGAATGAAAACAACTCAGCAGTCGAAGTACACAGACCTACAAGTGCCTTGCAAAGGACCCTGAGCTCAGGACACTAGAGTCACATCTTTAGGAGGCCAAACAACAAGAAGCAATAGTGAAAGTGCAGTTGAAGCTACTATCACAAGTCGAGAGGATGAAAAGAGTCCAGGAAAAACGCATGGTTCAGTAACAGGCACATGCCATTCAGAACAAGGTCATGGAAGTAACCCAAAGACTCCAGCCAATGAAGGATGAAGCCTGCACACTTTTAGAGGAGATTGAAGGACAAGGTGCACAGATAGAACAAGTAGTCACCTCAGTTGAACAACGATTGGAAGGACCTGTCACTGAGAAGGTCATTCAGGAGTTCGTCGAGAAGGAGGCTCTGGATAAGCAGCAGGTCGAAGAATCTCGAGCCAAGGTCGAGGCCTTCGAGGCAGAGTTACTCTGATCAGAGTGACTCGGGACTAGTCACAGGTGAGTGTTGGGGGCCTGTTGGCCCTTGACCAAGTTTTGGATAACTTGGGTCACGTTTGACTGATTTTTGGACTTTGACAGGCTGGTCAAAGAGGGAGCGCCAGGTGAAGCAGAGATCGCGGAATCTCGCACCCTTTTTGTGGGCTTTTTGGGTTTAGGTTTTATGTAACGGGTTATGTGATTTCAGCCCATGGGTTTACCCATGATTTGTCCCTTTTGTAATGTATAAATAGATATCTAGGCGATGTAAGAAAATAGTGAAGTAGTAGTGAATATTTGTGGGTTAGTGCGGAGCTAGAGGCTTTATGCATGCTATGTGTTAGGACTTGCAGAGATAAGTGCAAGTGATTGTAAGAAGCATGTGTGCAGATTGTAAGAAGACTTTGTGCTTGAACCTAGCTCGGGGAAGGAGGATCTGGCGAGGTGCACGCAGATCTCCTGTCCTATGCAGAGTGGTTTCTTGAGGCTCTGTGCTTGTAGAAGATTGAAAGAAGACAATAAAGAAGAGAAGAGTTGGTGGATGTAGCCCCACACTGGGGTGAACCATGTATATCCTATGTTGTGGTTTCTTTGTGCATTATAGTTATTATATTATTGATGTGATGTATGCGTAGAGCAGTGATATATGTTAGATGAATTTGATATAATAGCTTAGTGTTTAGTACTGCGAATGAATGCTAGATCTAATCTATTTCTATGTGTTAAGTGTTGGATGTATTAGATCTTGTTGAATACTGCATTGTTTTGTAACTAGGGTTTCAACCTGTGATGTGAATAAGGGTTAAGTACTAATGAATGTTAACTACTAAGTGCTCTGTTAAAGTATTGTAATCACAGATCTGTGTCCCAGCTAGGTTGCAGACATTTGAGTCCTGCAACCCCCTTGCTTCTACCTCGGGTGAGACTTCATCTGCTTCGCGGGTGTTGCCAAAAGGGCCTCCTTGTTGTTTAAACCCCAGGCCTCCTTGTTGTCGAAACCCAATCACTGGTCGAAACCCCATCACTTGGACACACCAATAGGCTTCCCCCTTGACAAATGGTCAATATTCAGTGTCATGGCCTCCACTTTTAACAACCCACTCTAATCATATGTAATCATAAGATGCCACATGTCACCCCTCAGGACACGCTAACTACCACGATGACATCCTAGGAACCCTAGGAACCCTGACCCGTGGAACGCCAACTTGTCTAAATACCTTTAATTTTTTCCATTTTGTAATTATATTAAAATCATTTTATTTTTATTTTTATTTTTTTATTTAATAAATATTTCTATAAATGTTTGATTTTGATTTAGGATATTTATTTGATTTGATTTATTTTTATTTATTTATTTTGTAAATTTTTATATTTATATTTTATTTGCATATTATTTTATTTAATTTTAATTAATTTCATTATTTTATTTTTTGTAAATTATTTTTATTTCCTTTTATAGGGATAAAATAATTCACACTAAATAAACAAATCATGTAACTAAGACCTAAGACCTAGGATGTAATGTGGTTTTGTACATATATTCATTTTTAATTTAAATATTCTTTATCTTATTTTTTATTTATTATTTTTTTATTCAAATTTCCTAATGTGTACATATTTTAATTTTTTACCCTTTTCTTTTTACTCCTATTTTCTAAGCCTTTCTATAATATAAAGATTTTTTAGAAAATAAGAATTTCCATATTATAGAGATTTCTAAAAATATTTTTTTTAACTTTTTTTTTAAATTTCCATTAATCCAAAAATACATTGAAAATTATAATATTTTTTTAGAAAATAAGAATGTCCTATATTATAGAGATTTCTAAAAATATTTTTTTTAACTTTTTTTTTAAATTCCCATTAATCCAAAAATACATTAAAAATTATAATATTTTTTTAGAAAATAAGAATTTCCTATATTATAGAGATTTCTAAAAATATTTTTTTTAACTTTTTTTTAAATTCTCATTAATCCAAAAATACATTGAAAATTATAATATTTTTATGGAAATTTTGAATTAATGACAAAATAAAAATGATAAAAAACTTAAAAAAAAAAGACATAATCCAATGTTTTATACATTATGAGATTAAATAATATAAACAAAACAAAATAAAAAATAATAATAATAAAATTTAAAAAAAAAAAAAGACATAATCCAACATTTTATACATTATGAAATTAAATAATATAAACAAAATAAAATAAATAATAATAATTAAAAAAAAAATATTGACTTGCCATCACACTCTCATGGTCGAAGTTCAATAACCATGCCTTACCCTTCCTCTCCGACCATGGCACTCCGAGTTACTAGTCGGAGTGGACTCATCTCATCGGAGTTCACCTAGCTCCCTCCACCTTGTCACTACGACCACTCAACTTTGAAAGCCCATGCCCTCATAAACCCTCCATGCACGCATTTGCATGTGCATGTGGGGTGTATTATTTGCTTTGTTTTTAAATTTATTTTTTAATTGTTTTTTTTATTCTCATAATTTTTTTTTTGTTTTTTAATTTATTTATTATTTTTATTCTATTTTAATTAATTAATTTTATTTAGTATTTATTGTTTAGTTTTTATTCTTATTATTTTATTTTTTAATTTAATTTGTACTTTAGTTTTTCATGAATTTATAATTTCTCGCAAATTAAATGAATAATAAACTTGAATTTTGTTGGTTAAAAACATATGATTCTTCGTTAGAGGTATAGGTTCAAGTTCACTGGGGTAGCATAATTGTTATTATTTTATTGGTTTTAACCTTGGTAGTTTTTGTTTTTCATTAGTGGGAGGTAATTAGTTTATTTTTTTTTAATTTTTTAAATGAGATTAGGGTAATGATTTTCTTATTAGTTTTTGTTAATTATTGTAAATAAATGTAAAACTAATGTAAATATTTTCCTATTTTCATTTATTTATTTATTTTAATTATTTTCTTAATGCTAAAAGATTGAAAATTAAAAATTAAATAAAAAGAGAAAATTAGCGAAGATTATGTTGCAAGTCGTGGGTCTCGTGACACCTAGGTGCCAAATTAGACTATCCATAGGGGTTGAGCCATCGCATCGCTAAATGTTGGTTTCTTATGCAGGTGGAATTTTTCTTTTGTGGGCTCAACAATCAATGGTCTAGATTAACCCACGTGATTAATCAATGGTTGTTAAGTGACGATTTTTAAACAACCATAACTTTCGCTACATGTGTCAGAATGAGGCCCGTGATACCTTGTTGGAAAGGTGTCAGACAAAAAAATGCAAAGATATAGGTCTCCATGCCTAAAAACTAATAGAAGGCATCAAAAATGTGAAAAAAAAAGTAGACCACAGATTTGGGGGGGAAATTGCTCACACCAACTTCAAACAATTGTATCTGGAGCTACAAGCAACTAAATCAAGCCCAATGTTAGGATGTTTAGACACTTAGGAGTTAGTTAAGATCTACTTGGTCTATTGTTCCATTATGTAAAAGTGTATTTCTTAGTGTGTTCTTTAGTATGCATTTTCAGTTAGGAAATCTGACGATCAAGATATGTTCCCGACATAGAGTGATCTGATGGTTCATATTCTCCTCGATCTTAATGGCCATTGATATGTGGCTTAACACACGATTGGTCCATGATATCTATTTAAATATAATGGACAGTCATTTTTCGATGATCAATTGTGTGAAACTGTCTTGTAAATTATTTGTGTAATCTTTTTATTTTGCATTAATAAACTGTTGCAAGTGGTCGCGATGGTTGGGGCCGTGGATGTTTCCCTGTAGGGATTTTACCATGTCAAAACATCGGTGTGTTGATTTATGATCTAGTTGTGTGAGTGGTTACTGAAGGTGTCAGTCCTCTGTTGGAATACTTGTGTTGTCAAAAAACTAATGCATACTAAATAAACACACTAAGAAACACATGTTTACATAACGACACATTCGACCAGGTAGATCTTAACTAACTCTTAAGTGTCTAAATATCCTAACATCCCCCCTTAAGAACAACTTGGGATAGGATTCAAGGATTTACAATAGTGACACAATAGGATAAGAAGGAGGCATTAGAGCCTATGCCCTGAAGGGCTCGACGGAAAGATGAAGTAGAGAATAACATGCTAGGATAGCAAGTTCTAGTAGATTAAGAGTAGAAAAGGTCCAAAAGTGCATAGCACAGATAGAACCTGAATCTGATTGAAGAACTGACTATGAAGACTTCAAGAATTCATATCTCAAGATACAAGCAATGAAATTTAGCCAGAGATAGCTCAATGGAAAGATGAGATAAAGGAGAAGAAGTTAGAAGGATCATAATCAGAAAGTAGAAGCTAGAAACACCTAGAAACTTTCAAGGAACAAAAGATAATGCAAATAGACAAAGGAAATGATTGTTTTTAAACGAATATCATTTGTAAATAGTCTGAGGATGAAAATAATGACACATGAGTCTGTTCATTTTCTCTTTATAACACTCACATGTTCATTTTTGAAATGTGAAAAAATAAATGAAAAGAAAATGAAACGAATAGTCATGAGAATTGAAGAGTCACTCTCTTGTCTTATAAAATAGAACTCATAGAATAGAGGGAGGGATGTTTCCCTTTTTAACAAAAGATGGTAATATTACTTCTGAGGAATAAAGACAAAGAGTCATTTCGAAGTCATAATTGTTTGCAAGTGCTGGTGGGACTATTCTACACTTGTATTTATTGATTTAGTTTTTTGTGTATTGAACATGTGAACTATTTTTGTGCTTAGTATCTAGAATCCTTATGATGTTTTGATTTCTTATGAGTGCATGGATAATGTTATAGATTTCATTTTCAACTATTTGAGACAATTTATGCAATATTATTTTTCTAACATGTCTAGGTTGTCATGAATTAATTCTATTGTTTAGATGTTTTCTTTCACTGTACTCATTTCTATTAGTTTTGATCCCTTGATAGGTTGGAATTAGTTACATTAGATTAGTTTTCTCGTAGTTATATTAGTCTTATAATTAATTAGAATTCTTTGGGGAAAGTACCTTATCTATCATTTTTTCTTATTTTAATTCTGAGTGGCATCGAGGCCCATATGCTCATGGGAAACACTACACTAAATGAGAGTAGGTCTGATTGAGAACTTTCATCGAGAATTTTCCCTCATCTGCTTGACATGCCATTTGGATGTGTTAACATAAATGATGCCAGAAGGAGGGACAAATGACGATATGAGCATATGGAGGTTATTTAATTTACTAATGGCTCCATCCCATATCCCTTTATGGAGGTTATTTTCTGGTACACTACCTCCTAAACCTCCTAGAAATATTTTACATTTCTTTTTGCAACTTAGATTTGATGGTGAGAGTGAAATCTCTGCATCTAAACATGCTTTACATTTCTAGGAATTTTGTGGTTCTCACAATATTATTGATGGAAATATAATTTGTAGGTTGTTCACTCTCACTTTTTTAGACCGGATTAAGAGATGGTGTGAGACCTTACTAACATCCTCTATTCACACATGAGAACAATTTATGCGTGAATTTTTGCATGCTTTTGAGAAATATTGTTATGACAATTTGTGTGCAGAAATTTTAGAGCTTAAGAAGAACAAAGTTGAATCCATTAAATATTTTGTTATCAAATTTACTCATATTTTCTATAAGTTTCCTTTGGATGATAGGCCCTCTAACCATGATTTGATTTCCTTCCTAGTTTCTCTTACTAATGAAACATATAATTCAATGGATGAAAAATCTAAATCACGTTTTAATATTTCTTCACATGTTGATTTAGATTTAAATGAAAACATTGAAAATGATAATGGTTTAGATGGAATTCATGTGTCTGGATATTTATTTACTGTGGGGGATATAGATCGTATAGAGAATTATTTTCTAGAATAAATATATGTATCCTCTCATCACTCCATTTCCCCTTTCTTTCTTTGTGAAAAAAAGGAGACCTATTGTGTTGTAAATTCAAGTTCATTTTTTTTTGTAGTTGACCAAGAGGGGGGTTTTCCTGCTGATAATGGGATACTTCGAGTCACACCGATGGTTATTTCAGGTTCTCATTGTCCTATTTCATCTTTTTCATCACAATAAATGGAGGATGGAGCTATGGAGAAAAATTTAAATGTTGATCATTTTGTGAATGAAGAAAATTTGGACACTCATGAAATGAATTATTCCTCACCCATGGATAATTTGGAATTGGTTCCTCTTGATTTGGATTGTCCCATTGTTACAAGTTATCCTTGTATAACTGACATAGAGAAATCATTTTTTCCTATTTATGATGGAATATTTATTGAGACTTGTGTTCTGAGGATTCTTTTGATTTGCTTCCCACTTTTAACCATGAGTATGCTATGCAATATATTTAAGATTCTAATATTGTGCATGAGAAAAACAATCATGTTGATCATATCACTCAAGGAGAAGAAATAAACATACAATACATACCTCTTGTAACACAAAAACCCACTCCTTATTTACAAGAGAAAAACCATGTTGAAGAAGAACATGTTGGTTGTGAAACCATTCCTAGTGTGGAGACCACCTACCCACAATCAGTGGTTGATGTTCTTAAAGAGGAGAAACTACCATTTAGGGAGTCACTTTCTGAAAATCTCTCTTGTTCTAGAGAAGCTTTTCATTCTTTGAATTCTTCCACTTATTTCTATTTATATCTTGATCTTTTTAATGGTTTAACTTTGCAAGAATCCACCCATTGTTCTATTCAAATAAATTCAATGGGGTGAATCCTTTTTGAACTACTTGATGGTGGTAATGTGCATATGGAAGATAGAGAGGATGAGGCCTCTTCCCATGAATTTATTACAACTAGGCCTTATCAACTTTTCCATGGGATGAAGAGTATTATGTAGCAAATGTTTCCCAAAAGATGTCTTCTACTTTTTCTTCCTCGCTTTTTATAAATAATAAATATTCGTGTTCAAGTATCTCTTTATCGAATATTGTTGATACTAGTGGAGCTCACCATTGTTTTGAAATTATCTCTCATAGCATGGTTGGTCCTAACCCATGCATATCATATGATCGCACTAGTCTATCTCAAGTAGATAGTTACTTGAAGTGTGAGTTCAGGGAGGCTTTCCACGATAATGAGCCACTTCGGTCTACACTCATGGTTATGTCATGCCCTCATTTTTTTGGTTTGTGTTCAGGGATAAATAAATTTATTGGCATGAAAATTCTCTCACCAAGCACACCTCACAAGAATTCTATGCACAGTTCTCACCCGGTATGCCACTTTCCATTGAATTCCTTCTATAAATTCTATGGTAGTAATGGTAGATTTGATGATAGAATTGAAGCATGGTTGGAGGAATCATATTGTTATAATGTTCCCATGAATTATCACTGCCATATTTCTAATACAGTGGATAGAGTTTATCATGTTTTAATTTTTCCTATATTTACTCTATTTTTATTCCAAATGTTGTTACTCATATCTTGTCATGAGCATATGTTTGTAGGCTTGGGATTACTTGGATGTATACACTAGCACTATGACTTTACATAGTTCAGTTTTCATCGATTTTAGTGTAGAGTAGGATTAGGGTAGAATAGACTAACTCTTTTACTTTGCATAGTTAATCCTTACCTTCTAATTTTTAATGAGTTTTATGTTTTCATTTTCTTTTCATTAATGTTGGTTGATCAATAAATGAATTTTCAGCAGAGGTGGAGAGAAATAAAAGGCTTACACATTAATCTTCCCTTGATTGGATTCTTCAATTAAATTTTGATATGGGGAAGATTTACTTTATCTCATCCTCATTTTTTTCCATGTGTTTGGTAAATTTTAGATCACTAATTCCATGCATGATCGTAATGTCAAATCTTGTCCAAGCATGTTTTCATATTATAAGTGGAATACTTTAAAATGAAGGTACTATTTAGTTCCTCTTGGGATGAAAATGAGCACTCAAAGATATCCAATTGTCATATGAATATGATTTTAAACAGAATATTTTGCTTGATGCAATTTATTATGAGTGTTGATCTTTATGTCCCATACACATTAATTTTAAATTCTGAGTATTAAAATTCTTCCCATCTAAAATTCAAGCCACTCCAAATCCTTGTAATCTCCTTTTATGATTATTTTTCCTTTGGTTTGGAGTTATCCAAATCTTTTCTTTCACATCCACTCTTTTCTTTGATCACTTTCAATCAACATGATTTTTTCTGTTTAGATAATTTTAGCACAATGAACTTATCTAATTTTTATTTCGTTTTTGTTATTTTCTATTAGCACTTTTAGTTTTAATTTCCAAGCATTGGATGCATATATCTTATGCTATTTTCAATTTGTTTTCAAATAGTATTTTCCTCTACTATATTGTGCCTCTCTTCCCCAAAGTTTCCTCCCATACACAACAACAAGAGACATTCATTCACACTGTCTAGATGTATTTTTTGACAATTCTAGACAACCTGGTCATTTAAATCTTTTGTTGATATCTTCTTTAGAAAATTACCTGGGAGCCAATATTTCTCGATAACTTTAGAAGATAGCTACGATTGAAGTTTTATGGTATTTTTTGCTTAATTTTATTAATTCTGATTTCAGTAACAGGACATTGTGTTGAGGGATTCACATCTCACAACAATCAATGGAACTTAGTATCTTGTTGAAGGGAATAATGTGGGAAAGCACCTAGTGCTTATCTCTCAGGAAGAAGGATGTGACAATTAACTAAATGAATAGAAGATGAATACTTGATGACTGCACGAGCCTTTACAAAGAGTTTTATGACATCCCATTTAGTTTAATTTTACATTAGCTCAACATTTTTTTCTTGGGATTAGTTTTAATTTTCAGTCTTTACTTTTCTTTTTAGTTTTAATTTTTTCTTTAATAAGTCAATCATTTAAGATGATGATTTATTCCCTAATTGTATAAGAGCTAATCACACCATTATGTTTTGTAATGCAGGTTGGGAAATGGCTTGGGTGACCAACAAATCAAAATATTTTCTATTGAAATGAAGACACCATAAGGAAGTGTTAATCTAAACTTGGATGCTCAAATTCTTTTGAGACATTTTTGAATTAATAAATCAAGATTGTCACCAACTTAACAACTAATTAGAAATGTATTTTCTCTCATTAGTATATTCCCATCTTGATCTCTAATCTAGTAGAGGTTTGGATTCATTTTAATGATTCTTTTGATAGCCTCCATAACTGTCAATTTTTTCCTCTTTTCGCTAACAAATTGAATTACTGGGATCTATGTGAGTAATGATTATATTTTGTAGCAAAGAGAAAATGGAGCTTTGGTGAGAAATATGAAATGAATTTTTTGTTGGAGATTAATTATTTTAAAATTTCAAAGGAATGGAGCATGTCATGTAATCTTGAGAGCTTATGGGTTTGTGGGTGTTTCATGTAATTGGTTTTGAAATTTTGTTATGACTAAGCATCTACACTAACCCATTTTGCTAGATTCTCGAAAAATTGTTTTGCTTCACTAAATGAAATAAATTGCATATGACAATTGGATTGGAGAATTATGTCACAAATATTTTACACTAGATCATCAGTTCTTGTAATCTAGTTTGTTTTTTCATTTCAGATCAAAAACTCTGGGATTTTTTTCTATTGGGATTGATATCGAATTGTTACCATTTCTTGATTGGTTATTTCCCTTGGCTTATTTTTTGAGTTTTCATTGAAAACACTCTCAATGTTTCTGCAATAGATTTGTTAGTTGTTGTTGGGTTTTCTTCTTATTTTTCATCCTATTTTCTTTCTCTTTTGATGATTGGCAATTTAGCTTTAGATTCCTTTAGTTCAATTTTTTTTTTCATGAATTTGATTTCTAATTTTAGTCATGTTTTTTTCTTGTACATGTTGATTCCATCTTCTGATATGACTATTGGGATTTCCCTGAGAGGATATGAGTGCCTTGAGGATTACTCTTTAAATTTGAGTAAGGGGATGGTCCAATTTTGGTCACACACTGAAGAAATATTTTACAAGTCATAAGATGCATGGGTTGCTCTGTTTGAATGAACATTCATGAATTTTTTAGTTGTAGGTATGGACTGATAGTTATGGTGGAACACACATATCTGTTGAGCGTACCATGATAATCCATAAGTATAGGAAAGTGTATATCCACTCTCTTTTTTGAGCTCCATCCACTTCACATTAATAAAATGGCCAATACTATGACAGTTTTTGGGGAGACCTGTGGGTTAAACTAAAATGCATAACATCTACTCAGCAAATCAAAGTAACTCTTGTATCACCCCACTTTCTTCACACCCTATGTGCATATGCATATTTATATCTAAAATCTAAAGGTTGAAAATATTCTGAAATATAAAAGGAAGTTGAAAGCACTATTGATAGTGTGGGAAGTACAAGTAAATTCGTCGAGGCTATGGACGCCTGTTGGAAGCAGGGCTATGCTTGTATGGTATCGAGGCATATTTGTAGAGGATATGGATGCTTGCTGGCAGTGAAACAATTCCAGGAAAATAGAGATGAGGAACACACTTATATAGATGTTTTCTTGTTAATAAAAGTGAAAACCCATGGTTGAACCAAAGATAATCTGAAGTTTGCAAACAGTAAAATAACTTATATCATTAATTAGATCTTTGAAAAGGGTGTGTTAGATTACAAGTAATATAAATATTGGGTTATATATTTTAAAATTTTGGTGTCATTGTGGTACCCATGACTATTGGAAAATTGTCTGCAATTTGTTGAACTTATCTTTAAAATTCAGATATGAAGTACAGGCCCTAGATTTATATTGACAAATATAATCGGTTCTTCCATTTTGTCGCTATTTTTTGTGGCTGGAACAACCCCCTTTTACTTTTTATTTTACAAACAAAAGGAAAGGAACCCCATACTAAAATTTCAATCCTATTGCCTAATCCTCTACCACTTGAGCCTAATGCTATCCCTTTGCCTACTTTGAGGGAGTTGGGGGATTTATCTTGATGGATGATTGTCTTTGATGGGCACTGGTCATTCTTGTCAATCTGATGATTTTAAATGTCTTCATGATGTTTATTGGAATGTTATATTTCTTGACGTTTGTATGATGGAATTGACACATTGTCTTCATACCTTTTGTTGATTCTGAAGTGCTTGATGATCATATGTGGCTACATGACTTGATGTTCTATTTCATGTCTTGGATGAGGTTGCGGCTAATTATTTCTTGATTGACTAATTCAAATTATGTATCCTCTTGATAACATGTTATGTTTCATGACTTCATACTCATGCTCTCACATACATATCATACTCTTATGTTTTGAATTATCATATGTAGTCTTAAGACACTCATCTACAGTCACCACACTATTGTTCAATAAACCTAACACTTTCATGTAAGTTGGTTTAAAGGAAGGGAATATATTGTTCATTGTATTAGTTAGTCTTCTTTTAATTTCATGGATAATCTCATTCTTTTGTTTTTGTAGGAGAAAGTTTGCAGAGCCACTTTGTTTGCATGACCGCTCCAACCTTGAGAGGCCTGTGGAGAATTTGTTGATCCTTTTCTAGAACCTTGAATTTGATCCTTACCGAGCTTCCCCTTTTCTTGTTTCCCTAACGTCCCGAGCTTCCAAACCTTTCCTAAATACCTATCCCTAAGCCTCTTCATATTGATCTCTATCAGATTCTTCTTTTGGACTTCCCTCTCTCCAAAAACCTAGGCCCAATTCCTATTGGGTTTTCTCCTTATTTTCCTCTATTATTTCCTCTAACAAAATATCATAGTTGGATTCTTCCCATAGATATATTTTCAACGACTATAACCATACTTAAATCCAATTTCTGGATTGAAAGTTATGGCATCCCAAAGTTTCTTAAGTCTTCACTCACCTTTCCACCTCACTGCCATGTGGCATCCACATGATTCCCTCTCACTTGTGTCATCCTACGTGGTACCAATATGGTGCTGACATGGCACCCATTACCTGTCCTCATAATTTCCTAGATGTACCTGCTTCATGTCCTCCCGGTCCTCCGATCACATTCCTCGACGATGATGTTGTCAAGCTTTCTCATCGTCAGGGCATCCTTCTCCCTAGCACATGGGTGCTCCTAACTCCATTTTTGATGAGGATGCTCTCCTCTAATAGATCCAATGACTCTTGAAAGTCATAGATCAACAATTCCTATCTCCTCAATGATTCGAGTTAGCCGAAATTTAACCACCCCCAACCTCATTCTGCTTCCATGCTGGCATCCTCAGATACGTGGCACTATAAGGACCTTGTTACACATTATTTTGGTCACCCCAGTGATCCTTTTACAACATGTGTTCATGTTCCCAAAAGAGCCTTTATTCATGAGAAAAGTGATTGGCTTTCTCTTCTCAAAAACCCTATTAAATAAGATTGTTGCAGGCTACACTATACGCAGGATGCGGCGATGCCTGATCACCGCACTCCGCTCTGAAATTGGTTTGTGATGTCGCCATAGGCTGTCCTATAGCTGAGGTGCAGCGATGATAAAAGACTAAGAAAAGGTCGAGCTTCACGACAGTTCTAGAAGGGGATCTTCTAGAAGATGAGGTGGCTTCCAAATAGAGGAGATCTTGCTCACTTCTCTGATTTGGTGGGATCATCCAAATCTCTTTAACCATCTCTCTTTCCCTTATATAAAGAGGGATTTATCATGGAAAATGATAATGTTAATGAATGTTGAATAGGCTAAGAATTGTGTGATGAATTATACTTCAATTCATGCTTAAGGTTTTCATCTTGGTTCTTCAAGTCATTGTGGATCTTCTTCATGCAAGTTTGGAGCAAGTGTGTGTTGGAGAAAAGGACCATTGAAAGGGGACCTTGCAACATCAAGGCTTTTGGTTGTATCTTCCACTTTTTACTTAATATAATGCAGTGACATGTTTCTTTCCCATAAAACCACTCTCGTTTTATTGTATGATTCCTTGATCACATGCATAAGTTTTCATTGAGTATACTATTGTTGCTTTCACTTTGGTTGGTTTGTGTTCCCTTGCAGATCCAATATCACAAGAGCACCAGAGTGGAGTGAGGAAAACAAAGATATAAGGAGGAGATATTTAAACGGTATGTCGCTCATCTCTTGTTTGATAGTATATTCAATGATTAGAGCTTAGGGAAAACGTTATGTCTTGTCTTGTTTTGTTCTAGATCTAGGTGGATCTAGGGAGATTAGTTTATGTCCGCATTTACCGAATAATCCAATAACAGACCTGACACCCATCATTCCTTGTTGTCGAGTGCTTCCTCGTAACCTCTCTCTTGCTATCCATACCTTCAATCACCATTTCTCAACAATGACCCTTCCCCAATCGAATGACCCATATCTGCTTGCTCGCTAGATCAATAGTTGTCAGTGGCTCTTACTCTTCCTTATCATCGACAATCCTTCATTGTCGGTGATCCATTTTCATCAATGATCCTTCATTGTCGGCGATCGCTTGTCATCGACGATCTCTTTCCATCGACAGCCCTCACCATCATTCCTTTCCCCAATGATGACACTTCTAGATATGACAATCCATATCTCATTTTCATCACCTTCGAGGAATCAACGATCCTCATGCCTCTTTATCATCGGAACCCCATCACTTGGACACTCTGATAGCCTTCCCCTTGACCAACAGTTAAGATTTAGTGCCCTAGCCTCCACTTTTAACGGCCCACTCTAATCCCATGCAATCATAAGTTGCCACATGTCACCCCTTAGGAAACGCTAACTACCACGTTGGCATCCTAGGAACCCTTACCCGTGGAATATTGACTTGTCTAAATACCTCTAATTTTTTCCATTTTGTAATTATATTAAAATAATTTTATTCTGTTTATTTTTCTTTATTTTGTAAATTTTTCTATAAATGTTTGATTTTGATTTTGTATATTTTCTTTATTTTTATTTTAAATTTTAAATTGTGTTTTTGTTGTTTTGTAAATATTTTTATTTATATTTGATTTGTTTCATTGTATATTATTTTATTTTATTTTAATTAATTTCATTATTTTATTCTTTATAAATTATTTTCACGCAGAAAAAGTTGTCTCACTGTTATTCTATTAAGAATCAAGTTGTCTCATTGCTATTCTATTTTACATTGTGCTTTGTCCCTATATTCCTCAAAACATACTAAAGAAAAGTTCATGAGTTCTTCTATACTTATCTTCGTCACAAAAAACTAAAACATCCAGAATTTATGCATTCTTGTCCACATATTTACATTAGTTCCATCAAAACATAAACGTGGCCTAAAATACTATGACCAAAAGTACAACATGTATCTAATACATAGGGATTACGTCGGCATGAGCAACTGCTCCTTCAACCAGCTCCTCAATAAAAATCCACCCAGGAGGACAATTCAAGGCTTTTTTGGAAAGTTGATCAGTAACATAGTTGAAATTTCTGTGAACATGCATGAAGTTGAGTCTTTCAAATTTGTCTTGTAGTTTTCTGATCCTCTCTTGCAAGGGACTAAGATATAAACAATTCATTTTTGTTTCACCTTTTATCCAATCTATAGTTGATTTAGAATCTCCAACGACCATCAAACTGCTCAAATATAGCAGAGAAGCAAGATGTAATAGTCCCCATAATCCTAGGAGCTCAACATTCATATTATTCCCTTCTCCTCCTGCAAAATATTCTTTGAAAATGTGGTCGCTGCTTAATTTAAGGCATATACCAATGCCGCAACTATTTCCTGTAGCAACACCATCGAAGAAACCAATAGGTGAATCATCGAAATACACTGGACTGAGGATATAATCCACACTATCAGGCTTTGTCTCAACATGAAATTCCTGGATAGACAGAAGAAGTTTTTTTGCTATGGTTGAATGTTGTCTAGCCCAATTCTCGAATAACATCTTATTCCAGTAATTCCAAATACCCCAAATCACAAGGAAAGGAATATGTCTCAACCTTGGATATTTAATGAACCATTTAAGGAGATTGTCTTCCAATCCATTTTCTCCCTACTCATCATAAATCATCAGATAAGAAAAGACCTCTTTCCAAATAAATTTAGAAATAACACAATGAATAAAAAGATGATCAATTGAGTCTTCATCATTGAGACATAAGCTGCATGTTGTAGGCCCAATTCCTCCTCTATGTCGATAATTGACACCTGTAAGTAAACTATCCATCAGACATAACCATATAAAACAAATGATCTTACTCGAAACATTAACATGCCAAATGGCCTTGAACAACCATCGTTTTTCTCCCTTTAAATTGGAAAATAAAATGGACTGGTAAGCTAGCTTTATAGTGACAGTTCCCAAAGCCTGATTCCATGGCCATACAAGCTTGTCATAGGATTAATTTAAAGAGATGCCATTATTTCGTAGAGAAAGGATGAAGTTGTCCTATTCCAAAGCTAGATCACCCGATAGCTTAAGATGCTTAGAGTCTATCCAAACTGTCGAGTGTGTTGATCCATTAGGAAGAGCATCTTGAGTTAGAGAATAAATATTCAAATTATGAAGATGGGAAATAAGGGAAGTTGAAAGAAAACACGAGTCGTTTCCTCCAACAAAGGCATCCATGCCTAGAGTTAATTGTTTACCACAACCCACACTCCAGGCCGTCCACCTCAGTATAATTGGCATAGCTAACATAAGATTTCTCCAAACGACAGAAGCAACAAAGTATTTGTAAATTATTTTGTTTCTTTTTACACGGATAAAATAATTCACACTAAATAAACAAATCATGTAACTAAGACCTAGGATGTAATGTGATTTTGTACATATATTCATTTTTAATTTAAATATTATTTATTTTCATTTTCGTTCATTTTTTTATTTATTATTTTTTTATTCAAATTTTCTAATGTATACATATTTTTAATCTTTTTAAGTTTTTCCTTTTAATCCTAAGACTCCCTATAATATAGGGATTTACTATTTTCTAGATATTTCCTAAAAAAAAATAGGAATTTCTTACATTATAGAAATTTTTGGAAATGTTTTTTTAAGTTGTTTTTCAAATTCTCATTAATCCCAAAATACATTGAAAATTATAACATTTTTCAGTAATTTTAAATAATGAAAAAATAAAAATAAAAGTGCAAAAAACGGTTTCTTATGCATAGGAGATTAAATAAAATTAAAAATAATAAAAAATATTAAAATTAAAAAAAAAAATAAAAAAATATTGACTCCCCAATTGCACTCTGGTGGTCGGAGTTCAAAACTTATGCCTTACCCTTACCCTTCTACCATGGCACTCCATGCTAGTGGTGGGAGTGGACTCGTGAGAGTTCACCGAGCTCCCTCCTCCTTGTCTCTCCGACCACTGAACTACGAAAGCGCGTACCCTCACAAACCCTCCATGTACGCATTTCCATGTGCATTGGGTAGTGTATTATATGCTTTGTTTTTAAATTTATTTTTTAATTGTTTTTTGTTTTTTTAATTATTTTATTTTATTTCATAAGTTATTTATTTTATTTATTTATTTATTTAATATTTTTTATTATTTTTATTCTATTTTGATTAATTTATTTTATTCAATATTTATTATTATTTTATTTAATTTGATATTTTGTTTTTCAGGAGTTTGTAATTTCTTGCAAATAAGATAAACAACAAACTTGAATTAGTCTAATGGTTAAAGATGTTTGATTCTTCCTTAAAGGTTATAGGTTCAAATCCAGCGAGGTGTAGTTGTTATTATTTTATACCTTGGTAGTTTTTGTTTTCGTTAGTGGAGGGTAATTAGTTTAACTTTTTTTAATTTTTTACATGAGATTAGGGTAATCAGTTTCTCGTTAGTTTTTGTTAATTATTGTAAATAAATGTAAAACTAATGTAAATATTTCATATTTCATTCATTTATTTATTTTTTAATTATTTTCCTAATGTTAAAAGAATAAAACACAAAAAATAAATAAAAAGGAAAAATTAGAGAAGATTAAGTTGCAAGTTATGGGTCTCGTGCCACCTGGCTGCTGAATCAGACTATCCAAGGGGGTTAAGCCATCTCATTGCTAAATGTTGTTTTCTTATGCAGGTGAAAATTTTCTTTTGCGGGATCAAGAATCAATTGTCTAGATTAACCCATGGGCTTAATCAATGGTTGTTAAGTGACGATTTGTAAATGGCCATAAATTTTGCTACATGTGATGAAATGAGGCCCATGATACCTCATTGGAAAGGTAACAGACATAGGAACACATAAGTATGAGTTCCCATGCCTAAACTCTAATAGGAGGCATCGAAAAAGGTGAAAAATAGTAGACCACAGATTTGGGGGGGAATTTCTCATACCAACTTCAAACAATCGTATCTAG
>SNQJ01S0014068.1:76356-86740 GCA_010110895.2 Picea sitchensis
GTTCAAAACTTATGCCTTACCCTTACCCTTCTACCATGGCACTCCATGCTAGTGGTGGGAGTGGACTCGTGAGAGTTCACCGAGCTCCCTCCTCCTTGTCTCTCCGACCACTGAACTACGAAAGCGCGTACCCTCACAAACCCCCCATGTACGCATTTCCATGTGCATTGGGTGGTGTATTATATGCTTTGTTTTTAAATTTATTTTTTAATTGTTTTTTGTTTTTTTAATTATTTTATTTTATTTCATAATTTATTTATTTCATTTATTTAATATTTTTTATTATTTTTATTCTATTTTGATTAATTTATTTTATTCAATATTTATTATTATTTTATTTAATTTGATATTTTGTTTTTGAGGAGTTTATAATTTCTTGCGAATAAGATAAACAACAAACTTGAATTAGTCTAATGGTTAAAGATGTTTGATTCTTCCTTAAAGGTAATAGGTTCAAATCCAGCGAGGTGTAGTTGTTATTATTTTATACCTTGTTAGTTTTTGTTTTCGTTAGTGGAGGGTAATTAGTTTAACTTTTTTTAATTTTTTACATGAGATTAGGGTAATCAGTTTCTCGTTAGTTTTTGTTAATTATTGTAAATAAATATAAAACTAATGTAAATATTTCATATTTCATTCATTTATTTATTTTTTAATTATTTTCCTAATGTTAAAAGAATAAAACACAAAAAATAAATAAAAAGGAAAAATTAGAGAAGATTAAGTTGCAAGTTATGGGTCTCGTGCCCCCTGGCTGCTGAATCAGACTATCCAAGGGGGTTAAGCCATCTCATTGCTAAATGTTGTTTTCTTATGCAGGTGAAAATTTTCTTTTGTGGGCTCAAGAATCAATTGTCTAGATTAACCCATGGGCTTAATCAATGGTTGTTAAGTGGCGATTTGTAAACGGCCATAAATTTTGCTACATGTGATGAAATGAGGCCCATGATACCTCGTTGGAAAGGTAACAGACATAGGAACACATAAGTATGAGTTCCCATGCCTAAACTCTAATAGGAGGCATCGAAAAAGGTGAAAAATAGTAGACCACAGATTTGGGGGGGAATTTCTCATACCAACTTCAAACAATCGTATCTAGAGATACAAGTGACGAAATTAGGCCCAAGAGGGCTCGATGGAAATATGGAGCAGAGAATAACATGCTAGAATAACAAGTTCTAGTAGATTGATAGCATAAAAGGTCAAAAAATGCAAAAAATAGACAAAACAAGAATTTGATTGTAGAATCGGCTATGTAGAGTTCAAGAAGTCATATCTCAAGCTAAAAGAAACGAAGTTGAGCCAATGATAGCTCAATGGAAAGATGATATACAAGAGAAGAATCCAAAAGGATCCTAATCAACAGGAAGAATCCAAAAACTCCTAGAAACATTCGAGGAACAAAAGATAACACAAATGGATAGAGGCAGTGATTGCTTTTAAATGAATATCATTTGTAAACTGTCTGAGGACGAAAATAATGACTCATGAGTCTATTCAGTTTCTCTTTGTGACTCTCACATGTTTGTTTCTAAAATGTGAGAAAAAAAATGGAAAAAAAATGAAATGAACAGTCATGAGAATTGAAGAGTCGCTCTCTTTTCTTATAAAAGAGAGCTCATAGCATAGAGGGATGACTTTTTCCCTTTGTAACAAAAGATGGTACTATTACTTCTGAGGAATAAAGAGAAGGAGACATTTTGAATTCATAACTATTTGGAAATGTTGGTGGGACTATTCTACACTTGTATTTTTTTATTGAGTTTTCTAGGTATTGATCATGTGAGCTATTTATGTGCCCAATATCTAGAATCCTTATGTTGTTGTGATTTTTTATGAGTGCATAGATGATGTTACCGATTTCCTTTTCAACTATTTGAGATGATTTCTATAATATCATAGTGCTAACTTGTCTTGGTTCTCATGAACTAATTCTGTTGTTTAGATATTATGTTTCGTTGTACTCATTTCTATTAGTTTTTCTCCCATGATAGGTTAGTATTAGTTAGATTAGATTAGTTTACTTGTAGTTAGATTAATCTTAGGATTAATTAGAATTATTTGGTGGGTAGTCTTCTTTCTTTCCCATTTTTCTTATTTTAATTCTGAGAAGCAGTGAGGCTCGTATACTCCCAAGAAACACTACACCAAACGAGAGTAGGCCTGATTGGGACCTGCCATCGAGCATTTTCTCTCATCTGCTTGACAAACCAGTTGGACTCATCAACACGTGGAATAGGTGACGTGGAATGATAGGGTGGAAGTTCCATGGTGGCAGATCCACTCTATCAGGTGCAAAGTAGCTATTGGTGGCATGATGGCAAGTGATGTGGGAGCTATGTGCACAGGGTGGTTTATTTGATACCATAAACCATTGTCACATGGGGGGGAAGCGGTTTTGGCGTTCTGAAGCTTATAACATGCGACACCATTCATATCATTCCAAATAGCATGGGAAAACCATTATCAAACCCCAAAAGGATGTTAATTCTCATGCATGTTTGTGATGTGTAATGGCGCTTCAACCATTGATCTCGCCAGATCCCCACCATCGGATTTGGGAGACATGCAAGTTAATGTGCACTAAGGAAAAAGGTGTGGGATGGGACCCTCCCATACTTACAACCAATAACGAGGCACCATGTGTAAGTTTGAAAAACAAAGTGGGACCCTTGTCCCATCCAGGTCATAGATATTTCAACTGGGCAGGTGGATCTGTAAAATATGAATAATTTATTTAAACTGAAGGCCAACGTAAAATGAAAAAGATAGAAAGAATACAAAGAAGGATAATTTGGTAGGGACAATAAGTATAGAAGGATGACAAGGAATCATTTTGAGGTCTCAGGTGGACCCAAATCCATATCAATCGCCAAATTAGTAGAAATATATCATTTTTCTCATAATTTCATAGTGTTTTGCAGGTCATTTTTGAAGGTCTAAATAGTGTTTTTAAAGCTTCTATTTTTCAAGACTGTAAGTGTCATAGGAACCATATTGATTCTCAAAAAGTTAAATGAAAGAGCTCGAGGAGATATTTCCAATGAACTAAAGAGTTTGTTGGAACACGTATATTTTTCTAAACTTTAGACTTAGATAAATTTCATTCTTGTTTAAATAACGACAAACACGCATTTGAATATCACCATTGATGAAATCTTCTGTCGAATCCAACGATCTGAAATCTTCAAAAGTTATGGAGCCGCCCACTCATTAAAAGGTCAAAACACTAAAGGCTACTTTTGAAATGTCGGGTTTAGGGGTTTCACAATATTAACAGTCCAACATGTAAGGACTCCAAAGTCCCGATATACAAAATCAAGAAATTGTCTTAAGCTTTAAAACTATGTTAATTAAAGGATTAAAAACAATTAAGGTTAATTAATTATATCACGACTTCGCGTTTTGGCGATCCTGCCTCGAGCGACCACCAAATGTCCCGATATGATAAATCGCGAAACTCTTGAAGTTAATCACGATTATTTAAAAGTTAAACATAATTAATGTTAATTAATCAATCGCAACTTCGTGTTTCAGAGATCATATCTTGAACTAATATGGGATAACCCGAGGTTCGAAAGCCAAAAATGGATTAAGGTTAAACACAATTAATTAACAGGATAAACTTGATTTTTTAACACATTAAGCAATCTTATCTCCTATTGAGTTTACATTGATTTTAAATGCGAGTAAATTCAAATTTTATCTATGCTCTTCCTGGATCACGAAATATCAACCATTAATGGCATTAATAGTTGATTTAGGGAAATGATTTCAAATAAGATCATGCTTTATCGCCCAAATATTTTTACTAGAGGAATTAAATGCATTGTCAGTGAAGGTATACATAGATTGATACGCTAAAGGCAAATAAGATTTTTTCATTTTTGAATTACATTCTCGTTTTCACAGAGATGGCTTAGCGAAATAATCAGTCTTCTGCATTCTCATTCTCTGTAATAGATAACAAAACTCTGAGACTTGATACCATGCCTCCACGAAAAGAAACTAAAGCGATCGATGAAGGTTCAAGCCAGAATACATATGCTCTTTCCGATACCTCACCCAGAAGCATAGACATCATCAAATCCTGGACGCAAGTATTCAACATCTTACAATATGAACTGGTAAATTGCCCTGATGATTCAAGTGACAACAAGAAGGAGGGCCTATCTACCAAATACAAAATTGTTGCTCAGTCAAAGCTACATAAGGTAGCGCACAAGCCCAAGGATCTTTCCCTACAACGATATGGTTAGCTGGGTGTTGGACCATATAGACATCCCAACCATAACTATTTTCAATACACAGAAGGTCACAATTGGGTCTTTCAGGCTGGAACATCTGCAGGTGATGTACAAATTGTCTTCGGTCCAATTTCTTTTACAATGAAAATTTCCTAGAAGAGTTTAACAAGAAGGAATGCGACCAATACGGGAAAAAGCTTTCTGATTTAATTAAAGACTGGTATTCTCACCCCGAGCAATTTAGAGTTGATTCCCATGGTATATACCCAGTTGTCACACTACAACCTCAGATAATGTACATAGCAATGATGATTTGTAGGCTTTATGGGAAGGAAAAAACATCCCATTTTTTTCTACCATGGGTACCTATTATACACTCAGTAGTAGAAGGGTACTTTTTTGACTGGGCAAAGATATTATCGGATAGTTTGGTTCAAGAGATTGCAAGATATCAGTCACTAAGAGACAAATGGCAACATGCCTAATTTTTCATGTCGACTTATATTATGGACGTCGTTTGTTTCATGACACCTTTTCCGCTGATGGAATGGAGCTGGACTCCCAATAGCGTCGAACCCATACATATCTATCATTCGAAGATTTGGGAAGAAAAGGAAAAGGACTTCCTTTATGAGATCTGTAATTGGGTAGTGGTGTCAATGCACACCGCCATATATGGCTATCCCACTCCCAGAATTTCAGACAAAGTTGTGACTAAACTAGGCAGAATAGTAGTCTGGTGTATCGAGGAAAACTTCTCCGATATCAAGGTTTTTGGTTGTTCAGTTCCTCCACATGTTCTGCTGCAATTTTTACCAGACCGAATAGTGTGCTGAGAAGTCACATGACAAACTATGCTCAATGGGATTAGCGAGGATCCCAAAGTGGTATAGAAAAAGGTATGGCCCTCTTTTCCCCTGAACACTGGTACATTTTCCCTATTGGATTTTGGTCACTCTAAATTAGAGGTCGTGGCCTTGGAAGAAATAAAGCTGGTCAACATTGAATTCAAGAAGCATGACCCATAGAAGGTCGTGGGTAATCACATGGCCAACTGCAATTTAAAAAGATATGAACATAAGGATTCTCCTCAAGACGAGATTTTTCGAGGAGTGAGATCCTATCCAGAGGTCTTGAGTTGGGTTCGAGCTCTGCCACTAGACGAACTGATTGAGTTTTACGACTTCCAAAGGCACCGAAGAAGTAGTATCCCCAAATTATTACAAGGAGGAGCCACGGTGTCTCCATCTTCACAGCAAACGAAGACCCGAAAATGAGAAGCAGTAAGCTCCAGTAGACAAGAAATCTGGTAAAATTTGGAGAAGACTGAGGTGTTGACTCGGAAAGAAGATATCCCATCGACAAATGTATCAGGTGACCAACCCAAAGATCAACCAGAGACACTGACCAAGGAGGGGGAAGAAGAGACATTGTTTACACCTGATAAATCAACTACAGATGCAACTGGAAAACAATCATCCACCGAAATCGGTAGCCCCATCCAGTTCATAACACCATTACAATTCACTATAGGGAACCCAAATGCAGAGGTAGTATTCATAGAGGACCTCACACCCATTCTTGTTGAAGAGTTACCTCCTTCCAATTTATTTTTCAGCAAGAAAAGGAAGGTTGCGGTGAAGAGAGAAATACACCGAAAGGAAGGTTCAACTGTCAAAAGACACAGGGTGCTAATTGAAGGAGAAGCCTTGGAAGAGGTAGACTTTGCTGAAGAACTAACAGGTTCACTGGGGGCTTTTGCAACAACCAACTAGGTTTCAGTTGGAAATTTAAAAGAACAACTAAAGTAGAAAGATCTGCAAATAAGCCAATTACAGGATCAAATGAAGACTGTAGAAAATAATGTCTGGAGAAAGGTCAACAAGAGCTTCGAGCATATTAGAGCCAGTGACAAACATGAAATCTAGCAGCTCAAATCCAGCCTCAAAGAAATGCACGGGAATATACAAGCGATCTATGGATAGGCCACCCAACAAGATGAGTTGGTAAGACAACTACAAGCTAAAGTAATTTCTACAGAAAACATGATTGTAGATATAACAATATTCCAAGCTCAGGCATTGGAAGTACGAAAAATAAATAGAGGTATCACAACAAAACCTTCTCACTAGGGTTGAAACTGTCCAATATCATTTTCGAGTGATAGATCAAGCATTAAACGACATTTGTTTAAGGGAGAGGGAAGTTATTGTTTCCCGGACTACCTTCCAAGAAGCGGTTGTGTCGTCATCAAGAGAAGGAGTAGATAGATCTTCCAGGTTGTCCATTTTAGAGAAGACCAGAGTTGATATAATACTAAAGACATGGGAATGTAGCATAACTAAAGGCAGGAAAATGGCTAAAGAAGTGAAGGATTTTTGTGAAGAATTTCTCCACTCACTCAATAAAGAGTCATTAGGCCTTGATAAAGAAGATAACTTTGGAGTACTGGGACAGATTGACATAACAAAACATCAACTTGACATTAAGACAAATATGGAAGAGGCTCAAGCTAAAATCTCACAGATAAAACAGGTTGATATTATTCAGATAAATAAATGGCTAGTGAAACCTAATCTATAATTATAGTCCATAGTTTCATAAGATAGATGAATGGTAGAAAGATTGCCTCAATTGGAAAAGAAATTATATAGTTTTGAGGCTAATAATCTAACATATTCCTCCAGGCCGATGGCGCAATTTGTGAGAAGATGCATCAAATGTATTGAGCAAGGAAAATGTACCACCGCTAGAAACAAATGAGATAACTCATGCACGTTATCTGTTTCGGAGCTGGAGAACTAGAAATAAAAATGCCTCTGCCAACATAATTATGATACCAACATAAATGCAAGCAAAACTTTTCAGATTTCATATTTTGTAAATTTACTATTTTATAAGTAGAAGAATTCCAACCGTTTTAGGTTGAGAACTTTTTTTATAAATACATATCTCAAAGAAGAAAAATAGGCTGCTTCTTGTCGTATTGTAACTAAGAAAACTCATCCTTTGTGAGTATTAATACAAGTGCAGACATGGATTCCAAATTTTGTGTTGTTTGAGTTATGTGCCCTCTTTGTATTTCATATCTTCTATTCTCTTTAAGTTACTCATGAACAAGTGAATGATTGCAATTTAGTACAACCTCTGTTGTGATTATATTTCATTTAGTATTTGATTAGCAAGCAGTTTTTCCTCTGTATTTACTATAAGTAAATACAAGACCTGTCTGTTATTTGGATCACTATATATTATTTCCTTTCAGAGAGTGCATTCCACATTTTCTTCTACTATAAATGACATAAGATTCTTATGTCATTTGATGCCTTAGCTTGTTTAATAGTTTTGTAATTTTATTCTCTTCTCTCATTTTGATAAATTGACTCAGACAACGAAACAAAACCTCTGTTCTGTTCAGATATTAATTTCATTTGAGGATTTCACTCTTACACAACTAACGAAAGAAAAAGAACTTTAAAAAACAACTTTTCTTAATTCCTAATGCCTGGCATTATTCTTTGAGCCTTAAGTTTAATCTCAGGAACAACAGAGTTTATGAAACAAATCTTATATGAGGAAGTTACAGGCTAGACAATGCAAGGTAAATTTTACGTACCATTTTATTCCAGGTATCATAGATTCCTTCTCATAAGTCAATTTTGGGAAAATGAGTATTCAATAGAAATATATTGAACCATAGAAGACATATACTGAGTTATATTAGGAATTTTAGTATCTAAAGTGTACAGGAGAAGGTATAATATTCCTATAACATTTAGTGCTAAAAGAGGAAATCAATAAAAACTTCAGATGGTTGTAACTAGCAACTTGAATGTTGGATGATCTAGGTGGATATCGGTGGCCACCCACCTATTCCACTAGCTCAAAGTATAGTTTCCATTTTGGAAGTTTGTTTATATTATTTCGAGTCCCAAACTTCTGGGGTCGTTTTGAGGCCCTAAATGACGTTTTTTGGGCTCGACAAAGCCTAGCTTGTAGCCAAAGGTAGATGCTAGGCCAAACAAAATATGTAATCCTCATATATAAATTTACAGCAGTATATCGAGCTCCACAAACAACTATCATATGTAAAATTTATGCCCTCTGGAATTTGACATATCAACCACCCCCATCAAGGCCCATAAATGTTTTGGCGTTTCATCTCTCAGGGTTAGGGTTTTGGATGTTTAGGGTTTTCTCATTTATGATTTATGTTAGAAAAAGTCCTTTGTAGCTTCATTGTACTCATCTTCTTGTGGATGAGCATAGTGATCACATCTCTTCTCAGATATAAGCCTCCACCATTTGAGCAAGTCTGTTTTAATATGCATTTTTACAGTTTCAATGACTTCTCTTTATTAATAGAAGTTGAGTTTTACTTTATCTCTATGTGTTTCTTTGATATACATTTGTATTTCATTTCATTCCATTTATAAATGTAGATCACTAGGTGAAGGTGAAACTTGGTCAGATTGCTAAAAATGCAAGCATGAAGAAATCAAATTGATCTTCTATAAAAATCCCAAAGGAGTTAGTTTAGGGATGCAACAACAGGGCTAAATTACACCTGGCTAAGAAGTGCACAAAGGAGTAAATGGGTAAATATTAAATGACCATAACTTGTTGCTCAGGACTCAAAAATGAGTAAGAAAGAAGTCGTTGGAAAGGTATTGGAAAAAGGAATCTAGATATTCACCAAGGAAGGTGAATTGAGATGCATAATTCACAAGAAAGTAGAAGGACTATTTATGTTGTATTAAAAGGGCAGAATGGTGCATAAATTGATAGATTTGTTTTTTGTGTGGTCTAAAAAAACTTATTGCATGCACATTTTGCAAAGTTAAAATAAAATAGAATAGAATAGGATCAACAAAGGGACTAGATGCATGGAAGATTATCATAGAACATACAACCATGAAGATGGAGTAAGAGGGTTGTATGTGAGCATGGGTAATGCGAGGACTGAATCAAATTGGAATGGAGAAGGAAAAGAGAAACGAATGAACTTGGTGGAGGATATAAAGATTCTGCAAAGATGTGTTCAAAGATATAAAACCAATAATGAGAGGATTATGAAATCTAAGGAACAGTAGGATGGCTTCAACATTAAGTTTTTTCAAATCTTGGATAGAATAGAGAAGAAAATGGATAAGGAGACAAAATCAAGAAAGTCAAAGTGTTAGAATATGAGGGATTGTGCTCGTTTTACCATTGACAATACCCTTGTCACCCAACCATAGGCCGAAGCCACCCTCAGAGCACCTTGATCTTGACAGAGAAGAATAATGGTAGCAATCAATAGCCAAGCAAGGCTAATGCACCAAGCAAGAATAGAAACCAAAGCTGATCAGATAGTCCCACCCAAAAACTGGCACAACACCTTCCCCAGAAACTTGCGCACAAAACTGCCAACTACAGTGCGCACAACTGGCTCTCTGTAATTATGAGAATGTGTCAAATGAGAGACTGGAACCCTGTATTTATAGTGGTTCTAGAAGACTTACTGGGGATGACTTCTCCTTCTAGGTACTAATTAATTCATATTAATTATATTTTTGCAGCCGACATCTTGTCTAGGGTTTCCTTTACTTCTTTACTTCCTTTCGAAATATTCTAATCTTGTCATAGGTCACAATAGAGGTTCATACCTCACGAAGCTACCATAATATTAACACTCCCTCCTAGATAGGGAGGTATGGTCTTGAGAACAAACATACCATTCAACTGGTAGTATCACGAGCACCGTCATTATTATCCAACCGGATAATCTCCTATGACAACTGGTACAATATCAATTGATAGAACACACATGTGTTTATCCATGGTAGTACGCAACTACTCAAACCGTGACACATAGTCATGAACAGTGAAACAAATCCACCACAGTAGTATATCTCTACTGTCTAGAGATAGGCAGTCTCCATAACAATCATATGATGACAACCTGCACAAAAAATATTATTAAAAATAAGATGAACTATCTGGGCTAATCTTTCACTCACATCTATGAGATCTAAGAGAATATCTTCCCTCAGTATAGAACATAAATAATGGGCGATCTTCCCTATTCTTCTCAAACAAGGAATAATGATTGTTTCTGATTTCTAAGCCATGGACCATTCCTCACCCTGGGCCAT
>SNQJ01S0014068.1:89024-110980 GCA_010110895.2 Picea sitchensis
ACTCTTTCCTTTGTTTCGCTGGATTTTTTTTCTAGCCAACTTCTCCTGAGTCTTCTTTTAGTGCTGCTTGATAAGCATATTCCACCATTCTCATTGACATCATACTGACTTCCTCCTTAATTTCATATCTCAGGCCATTAATATACCTGTCAACATTTTCCTCATCACTCTCTTGATGTCTTGCTGTGATGTTCAATATGTAAAACTCCTCAGTGTACTCCTTCACCGGAAATCCCTTCTGTCTCAAGTTCTGAAATCTTCTGAAAATATTGATCTGATAGTCTTTGGGTATGACCTTATCTTTCAATTTATCTGCCATCCTATCCCAATTTTTTATTTTTTGCTTACCTTTGTGTCTTCTGTCAGCTTGCAATTCATCCCACCATAGCGTTGCATGTCCCTTTAGTCTGGTAACAACATGCTTCACCTTATTTTAATCCTTTATTTCCTCATAATTGAAGTAATTTTCTAAGTCCCTAATCCAATCCAAAAACTTCTCAACATCTAAGTTGCTTTCATACATCGGAACTTCCATATTTGCTCTGGCTCCCATTTTTATAACCACTTTCAATAAGCATTCCTTTGCAGCTTCTCCTTTTGTAGCTCCTACTTCCATTTATTCAATATCGGCTCCACTGATGTCACGAGAATCAAGTTCTCTTCTCCGTGATTTCTCCATGGCATCCAATCTCGCACAGAGTTACCTCATTTCCCGTTCCATGGATAGATTTTCCACAGGTCTCTCTGCGCGTCTTTTGGGTGGCATAGTTCTTAATTTTCCTTCCACACAGAGGTTAGTTTGGGCTCTCATACCACTTTATGCATACCACACCCTCTCCCAGGGTCCATGTGAACTCTCGGTCTAGGATCGTTCTAGTCGGGAGTGTTACGAGGAAAACCTCTCTATGGCTAGGGGTAAACCACAACAGATGAAAATGACTGCAGAAATCAACTCTAATCCAAAGTATGCTCTATAAAAAAATATGATAGAAAGACAAGATAAAATTCCTACCTCCTCTATACATTCTATGAAGTCCATCATTGAGCATTCGACCCAAATAAATACACCTTCAACTAGTCCTCAACAACCAAGAAACACAAGCATATGGTGATAATATGTAATGTTATCACATTCAATAGCATAATCCATCAATATTCATAAGAAATATGCCCATGAAATAACAATTCAAATATTCACAAGATATTAATTGGACGAGAAAAGAGTATTTCTATTAAAATCTAATCAACAAAAGTGAATGAATTACAAACTTCTGTGTCGGCACGGTTCGGAACTGAGAAACTAAGTTCCTTCCAACTAGGCCTCCACCAAAGGCAATCCCATATAAGAGAGACAAGGAGGTTATCAATCATGTAGGGAAGAGCTTCGGGTCTGAACAATGTGTTCAGACTTAAAAGGACAAAAGGATGCAGACTCAATATGAAGTGAACAATTTCTCCAGAGTAATTTTTCTCTCAAAGTTGAATTCTTCTCTTCTTTTTCCATAACTTAGATTTGGCCCATTTGTAGCCTTCAAGTGGAACTGAAGGGTTGATTCAGAATGTTTCCAGTATATGGAAGGCCAAGGATCATAGATCTCATGACGTGACATGGAAAACCGACACCATTTTTTTAATTTTGGGCACAAATCCCGATGTACATGGGTTGTAGTGGTGTAACTTGCGTATACGCATGTTGTAATATAGGTAGGGTGCATATATGTGGAAACGTAATGTTTCTAGATCTGGAATTTTCAAAATGGGACTTCAAGTCTAGATAGGGAAATGGAAAAAGGCCCTCTATGAAAGTTTTCCTAGGGTGAGGAAAATCTTGCTATAACAAATATTGAAATTGTTACATATCAAGCCCGATGTCCAAGTTTATAACCATGACTCTTGAAAGTGACTTGTACACACCTCCTTCGAGCATAAAAAGGTAATATGGATCGTGTCAAATCCTTATTTTCATCTATCTAATGAATTTCACCTATATCAGTAACAAAATGGTGACTAAGGAAATCCCTATCCAACCCTAATCTGCACAAAAATAATTGACCACTGAAGCATATCTAGAGGATAGAGAGGGTGATGTTTTTGACCCTATTTTTTCTTACCTAGATCTTTACCAATTTATTCATAGGACTCAAATGGATGCTAATGTCGAGAGAGACTATTTTTTTTCATGAGAACTGAACCTAGCTCAATCTCTAATTCCCCAAACCTACAAATTTCCCAAGCTTGTTGAGTGGTGTGTTGCCAATTATGATGATAATAAAAAGAATATAACCACTCTAGATGGGTCTAGGGTTATTTTCCCAATTTTGAAAGATTTTATTACCCAAGTACTCCATTTTTATGATCCTAATACTAAGGAACCTCTAGATGATGATATCTTGGATTCTAGATATCAGGCATTATCTCAACTAGAAAAGGATAAGTTTTTAGGAAAATTCTTGGATGGAAATACCCCACTTCCAACCAACCCACCTCCATTCAAATCAACCATCTTCCCTAAAATAACAAGACAATCCATTCCAATGATTTGTCAAATTCTTGGTTATGAGCATGAAAAAACTGTAGATGAGTCCATTGAACATTCTCGGCTTGTTTTTAGTCTTGATTCCTCCAGAATCCATTGCATGTACCAAGTTTGATTATGTTGAGTTATTATATAGAGTAATTATTTTCCAATTGTACAATGTTCACCATACATATTGTTTTAGGTATCAGGTCCACCTAGCCTACCTAATATTGTTGAATTGTAATGTACCTCATTACCAACAAACCCCAAAATTTTCTTTGATACCACAATGTAGCATCCCCAAAACCAAGTTGGATCATGCCACATGAAATTTATCTTCTCTGATAATGTTTTTAATTAACAACATGCCCTACATATGAATGCAAATATGCAATACAAGAAACATACAAATTCATGCTTAAACATATACATTTAAAGAATATATAATTAACAAAAATGTATATATATTACTCAACAAAATAATACACATGGTAAATAGCATGTAAACACATAAAAATACACATGTCTTTTAATTGTAAATCACCAACTACGTTCAAACTTTAGACATTCCTCCCAACCATAGGTTATGTTGCTCTTAAACTCTTAGCAGGAGGTCACCCATGATCAGGGGCTAAAAATACACCAGGGAAAAGGATTTCTAACCGAGGATAAGGTATAACAAATAGAAGAAATTCTTAGACTAAGTTTCCAACTCCATCAACTAGGCTACAACCTCTCATTCCCCATACCCTATTCTTCCCCAAAAGTGTGCCCCTTCTCTTCTCAAAAATACTTTAGTTGCCCCACTTCCCTTCTAGGGATTTAGAAATAGGTCGAACATGAAGTATTTGAGATTTGTAGTTGCAGCCAAACACAGTGGGAGAAAATTCCCAAAAGTTCTCTCACCTTGAGAGAATGCTAATGGGCTTGACAACGCACTTCTTTTGAATGCACATAGTCCTAACAACCTATTTCTTTAGCTCCAATTACCTAGGTTTACTAGTTATCCTCATCTTCTAAGATTCCCAAAATACTGGTATGGATGATGGACGGTACTGTGTACATGAGAGGGATGCGAGTGATGAGTAAAGGGTTCTAAGAATAATGGAAACTACACTTTTTATATGCATGTTCCCAACTTGACACTTGTCATGTTGGAAACTACCTTGGGCTCCACTTGTGGTACATGCCTCCATCCTAAAAAATTATGATAAAAATGTCATATAATTAGAATTTTAGGAAATATTAATATAATATTCCCTTGGTATTAGCCCCACTTCCTAGAATCTTATCCCCTTTACCTTCTAGTGTGGATTTTTATCCCCTCATACTTTTTTGTATGATTGATTTGTAGTAGTGATGCATTTTTATTAATAATTTGATTGTGATTACATATTATAATGATAGGCTCACTAGAATTTTTTTATATAGGCTCTCCAACCTAATAATCACATAGACATTCTAGCCTCAAAACATATATACAAAGGCACTTTGGCCCAAAATATCTTGTCTCGCCAATATATATGTACATTTACAATTCGGGTTCATCTTATGTGTATTACATTCTTAACCCCTTATTTATGAATTTTCCTCAGTGAATTATATACACATGTACATTCAAAAAATCTTTAAACATCTTCGAAAGTATGTGGGGACTCCTCTTGCATGGCATTTTCATTCTCTCAAGTTGCATCTTTAGTACCATAACATGTCCACTAGACCTTTACCAACCTTATTGCTCAATTCCAGAGCATCTTGACCTTCCAATCCAATATGCACACCGACTGAACTCAAAATTATCCTTCTTGTCCCACCTAAATCACATTCAAATCAATTACATGATTAGAATTGCGTACATACCTTTTAATTAAAGATTCATCAAATACATTATGAATTCACATGGATGTAGGAAGTTCAAGCATGTATACAACATGAACAATCCTCTCCAGGATCTCAAATGGTACACAATGACATTCTACCATATTTGAATAGTTCCCCAACTTGAGGGAATTTCTCTTGGAATTCACTTTCAATAACACATGGTCACCCACTTTAAACTCTTTGTGATTTATTCCCTTATCTGCATAACTCTTCTTCCTATCTTGTGCATCCTTTAAATTCTACTTTATTTTTGCCATCTGGTATTCCATTTCCCTGAGCAATTATGGCCCAACCATTGCTCTATCTGCAGGGTTGTCCTAGCTCACTAGTGTATTGCACTTTCTACCATATAATTCTTCAAATGGGCTCATCTTTAAAGATGCCCGATACCCATTGTTATAAGCAAACCATACTAAATGTAGATAGGCTTCCCACTTTAATGGTTTATCCATCACATAAATTCTCATCATATCTTCAATCACCTAATCAACCCTCTTTGTCTTCCCATATGATTTTGGATGATTTTCTATGCTAAAATTCAGATTTGTCCCAAATCCTTTCCAAAAAATTGATGTAAATTTTGGATCTGTATCAGAAATAATTTCCTTTAGCACACCACGTAGCCTGGGAATTTCCCTCCTATAAATATCTACAATGTTAGATTTCTTGTGAGTTAATTTCATAGGAATAAAATGACCAACTTTGGTGAGATTATCCACCAACACCTTGATGGAATCATGTTACTTCATTTTTGTAGGAATCTTGGTGATGAAATCAATTGTCACCACTTTCCATTTCTAGTTAGGAATGGGCAATGTTTGTAGAAAACTAGCTAGATTTCTATGCTCAATATTGACCTTTTGACATTCCATACATCTGGCTATATAATCAACCACTTATTTCTTCATACCCGGCCACTAATATTGACTCTTGACAACTGCATTTTTTTTCTGGTAACCTGGGTTCCCAACATAATGCACATTATGCATCTCTTTGAGAACCATAATTTTTAGCTCTTGATATTTGAGAACATATGCTCTACATATGTAGATGAGGATTCCATCCTCTCTCAAATCATAATCTTTAATTTTCTACTGGCAATTACCTTGTTGTAATGTTTCTTTTGTTTACACATAATATTGATCTGGTTTTCCAGCCTCCAAATTTTTTATCTTTTAAATCAGATTTGTACATACTAATGGTTATAGCATGCATCTCATGCACCCTCATGTTTAGTGTATCAACCACCTTGTTCTCCTTTCCTTTGATATTATTTATATCGAAGTCATAATCACTGGAGAATTCCATCCATCTAGTTTGTCTATCATTCAAATTTGGTTGTCCAAACAAATATTTTAGACATACTATGGTTTGTCCCCAATTCAAATCTTTTTCCCATGAGATGTTTCCTCCACATCTTTAAGGCATGAACTATGGCTTCTAATTCTAAATTATGAGTGGAATAGTGTCTCTCATGCTCTTTCAACTTTCTTGACTCGTATCATATCAAATGCCCATTTTGATTAAGGACTCAACCAATCCCTTCCTTGCATGCATCAATGTAGACAATGAAATCTCCATTTGGATCAAGAATCCTCAAAATTGTTGCACTTGTCAATAAATTCTTCAAACGATGAAAACTTATTTTACCATCAAAAGTCCATTCAAATCTCACACCCTTCTTTTGCAAAGAATTAATTGGGTGTGCAATATTTAAAAAACCCTCGATAAATATTCTATAATAACTTGCAAGTCCCATAAATGACCTCACTTCTAAGACATTCCTTGGTACTGGTCATTCCTCAAAACCTCTTATCTTCTCAGGATCCACTGTTATCCCTTCCTATAAAATAATATGGCCCAAATAATGTGTCTTCCTCTGATAAAATGAGCACTTTCTCAACTTTGCATACAATTGATGCTCCCTCAATACTTGTATAACCATCCTCAAGTGTTTCTCATGCTCTTATTCAGACTTGGAGTAGATAAGTATGTCATCCAAGAAGACAATGAAAAATTTATCCAAGTAATCTTTGAAAATACCATTCATTAAACACATGAAGATAGTTGGTGCATTTGACAACCCAAATGGCACCACTGTAAACTCATAATAGCCATACCTCGTTCTGAATTTTGTCTTGCTAATATATTCTTATTTAATTCTCATGTGATGATAGCATGACCTAAGGTCAATCTTGGAGAATATATTTTCATATTTCAACAAATCAAAAATAGTGTCTATCCTTGCCAAAGGATACTTGTTCTTCATAGTCACCTTATTCAACTTCCTGAAGTCAATGTAAAGCCTCAATGTTCCATCCTTATTTTTCACAAATAATACCAGGGCATCCCAAGGTAACACACTTGGGTATATATACCCCTTCTTCAAGATCTCTTAAAGTTTCATTTGTAATTATTTCAACCTTGGTGTACTCATCCTATAACGAGTCTTGGACATTGGGGCTACTCCATGAATCAATTTAATGGAGAAATATATATCTCTCTTTGGTGGAAACCCTGGTACTTTCTAAATACATCCTCAAATTATTTTAGGACTTGATTGTCTTCAATATTTGGCACTTTATCCTTAGCTTCCTCTTCCATATGTGTTGAAAATATTTGTCACCCTTTMYTGAAGCTTATTTTAAATTGCAAGGATGAAATTTATCTAATAGATAATTCCYTTGGAATACCTTGAACTATTCTCAAGTTTCTTTCCTCATCCAAAAAATAAAATTCCTTATTGTAACAATTTAGGAAAACATGGTTCTTGTCCAACCAATCCATACCAATTAGGAAATCATATGAACCTAATGGTAGGATATTCAAATCATATGATCCCATTCATGTCCATTGGACATTCCTTGACCATCACATTAATTCTTCTTTTAGCTCTTGTAGCTAGCTGAACCAACCAATATTTCCCATTTTTTCTTCTTGGAAAATGAAATCTATCCACCAACTCAGGATTTATATAACTATGAATATCTCCTAAAACAATTAAAATAGAAATAGGTTGATCATTGATCTTAACTTCCACTTCAATCATATGAGATTGAAATTTCAACTTTCTTATTGTCTAGGTTGTATAGATCCTTGGCATGCTTCTGCTCATGTACTCAACTATATCAGTCTATTGTATATTGTGAACAATCCTCACTTTTCACCTCTATGAGGGAAATATATGTACATGTGATCTCCCTCACAACCCCAACATCTCGTAGGGTACTTTTTGGGTCTCTTTCCTAATGATTCCATCATTCTGGGCTCAATTGGAGTTGGTTGTCCCTAAGAATTATTTATAAATAATGGTGGATTATTCTCCTTCATCCTCTACTCCATATTACCTTTCTTCTTGTTTTCCCAAGCCTTTTGGAAAGTTAGTTTTCCTCTATGTTGATCATAGATAAATTTATCTCTCTTTATTGCTTCATCCAATGTCTTGGGATCATCATATTGTATTTTTTCATTGAATATTGATAGCATCCCACTTAGGAATATTCCAATATTGACCTTCTCATCCTTGATGAAGTCAACATACTTTAACATCTCTAATACTCTCTTCTCATAATAATCCATGGTCATACTCCCAAGATTGAGTTCAAAGAATGTCTTCATCGTCCTATCATAATAACGACTGGTTAAGTATTTCTTCTGAAGTTACTTCTTGAACTGCTTCCAAGTGAGTTTCTTATCATTAATGTGTTTTACTTGCATAAGTTGGTCCCACCACATTGATCTTTTTCCTTTCAGCTGATAAATTGCAATTCTTCCTTCTACCTGTAAGGAATAATTATGAAAATAAAAATATTTCCTCATCCCTAATAACCAAGTCTTTGGATCCTCATATTTCTTGTGTTCACCATCAAAGGTATGAGGTTTGACATTATTCATTTATCCTTGTAGTTTATCCACTCCACACATTCCTTTATTCTTCCTAACAAGAGATGGACTTGAACTATTGCATGCCCTTCTAAATGAGTGTATTGGTGAGTGATGATGATGTCTATAAACACTTCTAGATTCTATTACGTTATCATGGTATCGGTGGCTCTTTGTGTTAATATTATGGTAGCTTAGGGAGGTATGAACCTCTATTGTGACATATGATGAGATTAGAATATTCCGGAAGGAAGAAAAGAAGTAAAGGAAACCCTAGACGAGATGTCGTCTGCAGAAATATAATTAATATGAATTAATTAGTATCTAGAAGGAGAAGTAGGCCCCAATAAGTCTTCTAGAACCACTATAAATATAGGGTGCCCGTCTCTCATTTGACACATTCTCAGAATTGCAGAGAGCCAATTGTGCACACTGCATTTGCATCTTTGTGTGCAAGTTTTTTTGGAAGTTGTTGCGCCAGTTTCTGGGTGGGACTATTTGATCAGCTTTTGTTTATATTCTTGCTTGGTGCATTAGCCTTGCTTGGTTATTGATTGCTACCAATATTCTTCTTTGTCAAGGTCAAGGTGATCGGAGGGTGGATTCAACCTATGGTTGGGTGACAAGGGTATTGTCAATGGTAAAATGAGCACAATCCCTCATATTCTAACAGGTTATGGGCCCACACCTCCTTCATTCAGTCTAACCTTTGGAAGGAAACATAGTCGTAAGGATATTGAGCTCGTTGAATAACTACCACTAGGGTTTCTAATGGGATCAGTCACCATAACACTGTCGCTAGGGTTACTAGCAGGTGCAGTTGCAGAAAACCTAATCCTTTAATTGAGGCACCTTAAATAAAGGAATTGACCTAATCTTTGGATATATTAGTGCACCCTAGCCTAGCGCATCTCCTGGTACTCTCAACAAGCCAAGATGTGAAGTTTGAGTGTTTGGTCAAATATAGGGTTTGATCAAGTCAAAGCAGCCATGACTTATTCTATGAAGTCAGAGAACAAGTTAGATAGAGATTATAACTTCAGAGCATGGAAGACAAGGATCGACCTCATCCTTGCTAAGAATAAAGTGTTCGATATCATGAAAGGAAATATCGTTAAACCAGAGTTTGAAGAAGGAAAAGAGAAGGAACCGTGGAACGTTGCAACTATGGAGAAGTTAAAATATGGTGACATCAATTCCATGAGTATCATAGTGGACTCTATAAAAGACCACTTTATTCCATACATATCCCATCTTTATTCATCAAAGAAGATGTATGATTCCCTAGAAAACCTCTTCTCAGTCGAAAACATTGGACAAGTAATGAGTCTGAAGAATGAGCTCCGTGACATAAAGATGAATGATGATGAAAGCATAACATCATACTTTGTGAGGATCTCCCAGTTAAGATATCAACTACAAGATATTGAAGAGATCACTTCAGAGAATGAATTGGTAAACATAGTACCGAATGGTCTTCCAAGACGTGGGATGCATTTGCCATAAGAATGAACACAAGGAAGGAGTATCCGACATTTGAAGAACTTTGGACTTGTTGTTCTCAAGAAGAATCAAGGATCAATGCAAAAGAGAAACACCAAAATAAGTACGATGATCAAGCCTTCACAGGAAGATTCAATAATTTCAGGAACAAAAGGAAGTTTGGCTCAAGGAGGAAGCCAAATCAAGAGAAAGACATTTCGGAAACCCAATGCTTCAACTGTCGAAAGTATGGTCACTACCAGAATCATTTTCCCAAGCTAAATAAAAGGAAGGGGATACACGAAGCATCAGTTGTCGAAGAAAAGGAACCTACAAAGAAGACCAAGTAGGATGAAAGAGACTTCTTTTTCTGAAGGTAAAAATACTCTTCTTATTTCTTATACATATCTTGTTTGCATCGTCTCTCTACATATCTTGTATATCTATCTATTGGAAGATAATGTGTTCCAATAAGAACTATACCTATGGAAGAACAACAAGATAAGGATGGATATCATTAGATAATACACATGAAAGGATGAAATACATCAAACAAATCATGTCAAAGCTATTGCAATATAAGCCGAATCCATCATGAAGAGACTTATGAGAAACAAAGACAAAAATAAGTTAGAGAAAGACTTATAACATTTTGTAGAAGAAAACAAGACGGTATCGTGGACTCTTTTAGATAGAGAGAGCCAATTATATATTGTAGAAGAAAATAAGGATGCAGATGGAAGTGTGGACTCTGTTAAACGAAGGGAGACTATTATATGCACTCATACATGAAGCAAGGATTAGGAGGGATCTAATCCTATGATCCATTAAATATGATGAAGTATACATCCATGGTAGCATCCATGAAATACAGTACGTGTCCAGTTCAACCTCAGAATAAGTCTCCTTTGAAGAGAAGTCTTAAATTATCCCTGGTTGTCCATCCAGATCCGTGATCCTATGATAAAAGAAAGTAGTGGAATCTTTAGGGCATGGAATCTATAAGAAACTCCATGGACCCAAAATCTAAATAAAAACATGAGGAAGAACATGAAGATTCCAAGAAAGAAAGAGAAGCCAAAATAACCAATCATTGTATTAAGTATCACAAGATTACCAGCCTGACATAAACTCACTAAAAGCAATCAAGCAGAGGATCTAAAAAATGTGATGAAGAACATCATATGAAAGACTTATGAATGAAATCATTTCAATATTTAGAACTAGAGGTTCTCCCAGACAGAGGGATAAGACTATGACGATTACTTGTTTTAGTAAACCAAACACATCTTTACATGAGTCAATATCCATGAAACCAAACACATCTTTACATGAGTCAATATCCATGAGTTGGAGTCTTACATCGATAAATGCAAAGAATGTTCTCTAGAGAAATTGAGCAAAGAGCATATGAAGAAGAGCAATCTCAAAACTTTGAGGCATACCTCGAAAGAGACCCTGTATGATGGAAGAAAATAACTTGGTGGAGAACCCGCATAGTAGAAGCATGGTGAATATTTCCTATAATATGAGATATTGTATCAAGATGATTAACATCAAGATCAGATCTCATGATGATTTCAGAGGCCACATGGATATAAAACCAGCTTTCCAAACAATGATATACTCTATTGTTCCTCGTGAGCTACATGAAGCCTTCGGCACAAATCAAGATTTAGGATCAGTACATTTGAAATAAAGAATTACATTATTCATGATGAAGTACAGAAGAGAAGGTGGTTCTCCAATACATATCTCCACGATGAGCAGATAAGCGCATATTTTGCAAAGATTCTATCCAAGATGAAAAGAGTGTACTCAAGTCGGAGCTCATGGAGATGACTTCCTTATTGAAAAATATATGACTCCTAGGCTGGGAGGGAGCACTAAAATATTATTGAAGAGATTCATTGAAAAATAGTCCATCATCTTGGACATATTCTTCCTGGAAAATGATTTAGATTTATGATGACAACGATTTCTATTGTGGTTAACATGGGAAATGGTATAGGATTTCCTTTACGTATCATAGACACGACTTTACCATTAAGGATTAATATGGAATGTCTAGGGAAGACTCTCTCTTGAGGGTTACCTCAAGAAGACTGGCTCAATTGTCGACAACAATTCCCATTGTGGTCAACATGAGGAATGGTCTCTTTGGGAGGTTGACGGTGGTAGTATTTTCCTCTTATGGTTAATAGAGGAATGGTCTCGACACCACCTTAGGGTTTATACATTCTCCGTGGTGAAATTTGATTAGTGTAAGAAGAATGGCCCGATGTGGGGAATGGTCCAAGATCAACCGTGACAAGCATCTCTTGTGGCTTCATCTCCCTCCTGTGGTGCACCCTTTGGATTGTTGCAGGAAGAATTGCCTAGGGTGGGGAATGGTCCGTGCTCAACAATTAGGGACAAGCATTCCTTAGGGTTTATACATTCTCTCTTAGGTGTGACTTGATTAGTGTAGGAAGAATGGCCCAGGAAGAATAATTGTCCTGATCAACAATTAGGACATAAATTCTTTAGGGTTTATACATTCTCTCCGTGGTGCACTTTATTAGTGTAGGAAGAATGGCCCAGGGTGAGGAATGGTCCATGGCTTAGAAATCAGAAACAATCATTATTCCTTGTTTGAGAAGAATAGGGAAGATCGCCCATTATTTATGTTCTATACTGAGGGAAGATATTCTCTTAGATCTCATAGATGTGAGTGAAAGATTAGCCCAGATAGTTCATCTTATTTTTAATAATATTTTTTGTGCAGGTTGTCATCATATGATTGTTATGGAGACTGCCTATCTCTAGACAGTAGAGATATACTACTGTGGTGGATTTGTTTCACTGTTCATGACTATGTGTCACGGTTTGAGTAGTTGCGTACTACCATGGATAAACACATGTGTGTTCTATCAATTGATATTGTACCAGTTGTCATAGGAGATTATCCGGTTGGATAATAATGACGGTGCTCGTGATACTACCAGTTGAATGGTATGTTTGTTCTCAAGACCATACCTCCCTATCTAGGAGGGAGTGTTAATATTATGGTAGCTTCGTGAGGTATGAACCTCTATTGTGACCTATGACAAGATTAGAATATTTCGAAAGGAAGTAAAGAAGTAAAGGAAACCCTAGACAAGATGTCGGCTGCAAAAATATAATTAATATGAATTAATTAGTACCTAGAAGGAGAAGTCATCCCCAGTAAGTCTTCTAGAACCACTATAAATACAGGGTTCCAGTCTCTCATTTGACACATTCTCATAATTACAGAGAGCCAGTTGTGCGCACTGTAGTTGGCAGTTTTGTGCGCAAGTTTCTGGGGAAGGTGTTGTGCCAGTTTTTGGGTGGGACTATCTGATCAGCTTTGGTTTCTATTCTTGCTTGGTGCATTAGCCTTGCTTGGCTATTGATTGCTACCATTATTCTTCTCTGTCAAGATCAAGGTGCTCTGAGGGTGGCTTCGGCCTATGGTTGGGTGACAAGGGTATTGTCAATGGTAAAACGAGCACAATCCCTCATATTCTAACACTTTGACTTTCTTGATTTTGTCTCCTTATCCATTTTCTTCTCTATTCTATCCAAGATTTGAAAAAACTTAATGTTGAAGCCATCCTACTGTTCCTTAGATTTCATAATCCTCTCATTATTGGTTTTATATCTTTGAACACATCTTTGCAGAATCTTTATATCCTCCACCAAGTTCATTCGTTTCTCTTTTCCTTCTCCATTCCAATTTGATTCAGTCCTCGCATTACCCATGCTCACATACAACCCTCTTACTCCATCTTCATGGTTGTATGTTCTATGATAATCTTCCATGCATCTAGTCCCTTTGTTGATCCTATTCTATTCTATTTTATTTTAACTTTGCAAAATGTGCATGCAATAAGTTTTTTTAGACCACACAAAAAACAAATCTATCAATTTATGCACCATTCTGCCCTTTTAATACAACATAAATAGTCCTTCTACTTTCTTGTGAATTATGCATCTCAATTCACCTTCCTTGGTGAATATCTAGATTCCTTTTTCCAATACCTTTCCAACGACTTCTTTCTTACTCATTTTTGAGTCCTGAGCAACAAGTTATGGTCATTTAATATTTACCCATTTACTCCTTTGTGCACTTCTTAGCCAGGTGTAATTTAGCCCTGTTGTTGCATCCCTAAACTAACTCCTTTGGGATTTTTATAGAAGATCAATTTGATTTCTTCATGCTTGCATTTTTAGCAATCTGACCAAGTTTCACCTTCACCTAGTGATCTACATTTATAAATGGAATGAAATGAAATACAAATGTATATCAAAGAAACACATAGAGATAAAGTAAAACTCAACTTCTATTAATAAAGAGAAGTCATTGAAACTGTAAAAATGCATATTAAAACAGACTTGCTCAAATGGTGGAGGCTTATATCTGAGAAGAGATGTGATCACTATGCTCATCCACAAGAAGATGAGTACAATGAAGCTACAAAGGACTTTTTCTAACATAAATCATAAATGAGAAAACCCTAAACATCCAAAACCCTAACCCTGAGAGATGAAACGCCAAAACATTTATGGGCCTTGATGGGGGTGGTTGATATGTCAAATTCCAGAGGGCATAAATTTTACATATGATAGTTGTTTGTGGAGCTCGATATACTGCTGTAAATTTATATATGAGGATTACATATTTTGTTTGGCCTAGCATCTACCTTTGGCTACAAGCTAGGCTTTGTCGAGCCCAAAAAACGTCATTTAGGGCCTCAAAACGACCCCAGAAGTTTGGGACTCGAAATAATATAAACAAACTTCCAAAATGGAAACTATACTTTGAGCTAGTGGAATAGGTGGGTGGCCACCGATATCCACCTAGATCATCCAACATTCAAGTTGCTAGTTACAACCATCTGAAGTTTTTATTGATTTCCTCTTTTAGCACTAAATGTTATAGGAATATTATACCTTCTCCTGTACACTTTAGATACTAAAATTCCTAATATAACTCAGTATATGTCTTCTATGGTTCAATATATTTCTATTGAATACTCATTTTCCCAAAATTGACTTATGAGAAGGAATCTATGATACCTGGAATAAAATGGTACGTAAAATTTACCTTGCATTGTCTAGCCTGTAACTTCCTCATATAAGATTTGTTTCATAAACTCTGTTGTTCCTGAGATTAAACTTAAGGCTCAAAGAATAATGCCAGGCATTAGGAATTAAGAAAAGTTGTTTTTTAAAGTTCTTTTTCTTTCGTTAGTTGTGTAAGAGTGAAATCCTCAAATGAAATTAATATCTGAACAGAACAGAGGTTTTGTTTCGTTGTCTGAGTCAATTTATCAAAATGAGAGAAGAGAATAAAATTACAAAACTATTAAACAAGCTAAGGCATCAAATGACATAAGAATCTTATGTCATTTATAGTAGAAGAAAATGTGGAATGCACTCTCTGAAAGGAAATAATATATAGTGATCCAAATAACAGACAGGTCTTGTATTTACTTATAGTAAATACAGAGGAAAAACTGCTTGCTAATCAAATACTAAATGAAATATAATCACAACAGAGGTTGTACTAAATTGCAATCATTCACTTGTTCATGAGTAACTTAAAGAGAATAGAAGATATGAAATACAAAGAGGGCACATAACTCAAACAACACAAAATTTGGAATCCATGTCTGCACTTGTATTAATACTCACAAAGGATGAGTTTTCTTAGTTACAATACGGCAAGAAGCAGCCTATTTTTCTTCTTTGAGATATGTATTTATAAAAAAAGTTCTCAACCTAAAACGGTTGGAATTCTTCTACTTATAAAATAGTAAATTTACAGAATATGAAATCTGAAACGTTTTGCTTGCATTTATGTTGGTCTCATAATTATGTTGGCAGAGGCATTTTTATTTCTAGTTCTCCAGCTTCGAAATAGATAACGTGCATGAGTTATCTCATTTGTTTCTAGCGGTGGTACCTTTTCCTTTCTCAATACATTTGATGCATCTTCTCACAAATTGCGCCATCAGCCTGGAGGGATCTGTTAGATTATTAGCCTCAAAACTATATAATTTCTTTTCCAATTGAGGCAATCTTTCTGCCATTCATCTATCTTATGAAACTATGGATTGTAATTGTAGATTAGGTTTCACTAGCCATTTATTTATCTGAATAATATCAACCTGTTTTATCTGTGAGATTTTAGCTTGAGCCTCTTCCATATTTGTCTTAATGTCAAGTTGATGTTTTGTTATGTCAATCTATCCCAGTACTCCAAAGTTATCTTCTTTATCAAGGCCTAATGACTCTTTATTGAGTGAGTGGAGAAATTCTTCACAAAAATCCTTCACTTCTTTAGCCATTTTCCTGCCTTTAGTTATGCTAGATTCCCATGTCTTTAGTATTATATCAACTCTGGTCTGCTCTAAAATGGACAACCTGGAAGCTCTATCTACTCCTTCTCTTGCTGACGACACAACCGCTTCTTGGAAGGTAGTCTGGGCAACAATAGCTTCTCTCTCCCTTAAAAAAATGTCGTTTAATGCTTGATCTATCACTCGAAAATGATATTGGACAGTTTCAACCCTACTGAGAAGGTTTTGTTGTGATACCTCTATTTATTTTCGTACTTCCAATGCCTGAGCTTGGAATATTGTTATATCTACAATCATGTTTTCTGTAGAAATTACTTTGGCTTGTAGTTGTCTTACCAACTCATCTTGTTGGGTGGCCTATCCATAGATCGCTTGTATATTCCTGTGCATTTCTTTGAGGCTGGATTTGAGCTGCTAGATTTATTGTTTGTCACTGGCTCTAATATGCTCGAAGCTCTTGTTGACCTTGCTCCGGACATTATTTTCTACAGTCTTCATTTGATCCTGTAATTGGCTTATTTGCAGATCTTTCTGCTTCAGTTGTTCTTTTAAATTTCCAACTGAAACCTAGTTGGTTGTTGCAAAAGCCCCCAGTGAACCTGTTAGTTCTTCAGCAAAGTCTACCTCTTCCAAGGCTTCTCCTTCAATTAGCACCCTTTGTCTTTTGAAAGTTGAACCTTCCTTTCGGTGTATTTCTCTCTTCACCGCAACCTCCCTTTTCTTGCTGAAAAAGAAATTGGAAGGAGGTAACTCTTCAACAGGAATGGGTGTGAGGTCCTCTATGAATACTACCTCTGCATTTGGGTTCCCTATAGTGAATTGTAATGGTGTTATGAACTGGATGGGGCTACCGATTTTGGTGGATGACTGTTTTCCAGTTGCATCTGTAGTTGATTTATCAGGTGTAAACATTGTCTCTTCTTCCCCCTCCTTGGTCAGTGTCTCTGCTTGATCTTTGGGTTGGTCACCTGATACATTTGTCGATGGGATGTCTTCTTTCCGAGTCAACACCTCAGTCTTTTCCAAATTTTACCAGATTTCTTGTCTACTGGAGCTTACTGCTTCTCATTTTCGGGTCTTCGTTTGTTGTGCAGATGGAGACACCGTGGCTCCTCCTTGTAATAATTTGGGGATACTACTTCTTCGGTGCCTCTAGAAGTCGTAAAACTCAATCAGTTCATCTAGTGGCAGAGCTCGAACCCAACTCAAGACCTCTGGATAGGATCTCACTCCTCGAAAAATCTTGTCTTGAGGAGAATCCTTATGTTCATATCTTTTTAAATTGCAGTTGGCCATGTGATTACCCACGACCTTCTATGGGTCATGCTTCTTGAATTCAATGTTGACCAGCTTTATTTCTTCCAAGGCCACAACCTCTACTTTAGAGTGACTGAAATCCAATAGGGAAAATGTACCAGTGTTCAGGGGAAAAGAGGGCCATACCTTTTTCTATACCACTTTGGGATCCTTGCTAATCCCACTGAGCATAGTTTGTCATGTGACTTCTCAGCACACTAGTCGGTCTGGTAAAAATTGCAGCAGAACATGTGGAGGAACTGAACAACCAAAAACCTTGATATAGGAGAAGTTTTCCTCGATACACCAATCTACTATTCTGCCTAGTTTAGTCACAACTTTGTCTGAAATTCTGGGAGTGGGATAGCCATATATGGCGGTGTGCATTGACACCACTACCCAATTACAGATCTCATAAAGGAAGTCCTTTGCCTTTTCTTCCCAAATATTCGAATGATAGATATGTATGGGTTCGACGCTATTGGGAGTCCAGCTCCATTCCATCAGCGGAAAAGGTGTCATGAAACAAACGACGTCCATAATATAAGTCGACATGAAAAATTAGGCATGTTGCCATTTATCTCTTAGTGACTGATATCTTGCAATCTCTTGAACCAAACTATCCGATAATATCTTTGCCCAGTCAAAAAAGTACCCTTCTACTACTGAGTGTATAATAGGTACCCATGGTAGAAAAAAATGGGATGTTTTTTCCTTCCCGTAAAGCCTACAAATCATCATTGCTATGTACATTATCTGAGGTTGTAGTGCGACAACTAGGTATATACCATGGGAATCAGCTCTAAATTGCTCGGGGTGAGAATACCAGTCTTTAATTAAATCAGAAATCTTTTTCCCGTATTGGTCGCATTCCTTCTTGTTAAACTCTACTAGGAAATTGGACCAAAGACAATTTGTACATCACCTGCAGATGTTTCGGCCTGAAAGACCCAATTGCGACCTTCTGTGTATTGAAAATAGTTATGGTTGGGATGTCTATGTGGTCCAACACCCAGCTAACCATATCGTTGTAGGGAAAGAGCCTTGGGCTTGTCGCTACCTTATGTAGCTTTGTCTGAGCAACAATTTTGTATTTGGTAGATAGGCCCTCCTTCTTGTTGTCACTTGAATCATCAGGGTAATTTACCAGTTCATATTGTAAGATGTTGAATACTTGCGTCCAGGATTTGATGATGTCTATGCTTCTGGGTGAGGTATCGGAAAGAGCATATGTATTCTGGCTTGAACCTTCATCGATCGCTTTAGTTTCTTTTCGTGGAGGCATGGTATCAAGTCTCAGAGTTTTGTTATCTATTACAAAGAATGAGAATGCAGAAGACTGATTATTTCGCTAATCCATCTCTGTGAAAACGAGAATGTAATTCAAAAATGAAAAAATCTTATTTGCCTTTAGCGTATCAATCTACGTATACCTTCATTGACAATGCATTTAATTCCTCTAGTAAAAATATTTGGGCGATAAAGCATGATCTTATTTGAAATCATTTCCCTAAATCAGCTATTAATGCCATTAATGGTTGATATTTCGTGATCCAGGAAGAGCATAGATAAAATTTGAATTTACCCGCATTTCAAATCAATGTAAACTCAATAGGAGATAAGATTGCTTAATGTGTTAAAAAATCAAGTTTATCCTGTTAATTAATTGTGTTTAACCTTAATCCATTTTGGGCTTTCGAACCTCAGGTTATCCCATATTAATTCAAGCTATGATCTCTGAAACACGAAGTTGCGATTGATTAATTAACATTAATTATGTTTAACTTTTTAAATAATCGTGATTAACTTCAAGAGTTTCGCGATTTATCATATCGGGACATTTGGTGGTCGCTCGAGGCAGGATCGCCAAAATGCGAAGTCGTGATATAATTAATTAACCTTAATTGTTTTTAATCCTTTAATTAACATAGTTTTAAAGCTTAAGACAATTTNATATGATCTCTGAAACACGAAGTTGCGATTGATTAATTAACATTAATTATGTTTAACTTTTAAATAATCGTGATTAACTCCAAGAGTTTCGCGATTTATCATATCGGGACATTTGGTGGTCGCTCGAGGCAGGATCGCCAAAATGCGAAGTCGTGATATAATTAATTAACCTTAATTGTTTTTAATCCTTTAATTAACATAGTTTTAAAGCTTAAGACAATTTCTTGATTTCGTATATCGGGACTTTGGAGTCCTTACATGTTGGACTGTTAATATTGTGAAACCCCTAAACCCGACGTTTCAAAAGTAGCCTTTAGTGTTTTGACCTTTTAATGAGTGGGCGGCTCCATAACTTTTGAGGATTTCAGATCGTTGGATTCGACAGAAGATTTCATCAATGGTGATATTCAAATGCGTGTTTGTCCTTATTTAAACAAGAATGAAATTTATCTAAGTCTAAAGTTTAGAAAAATATATGTGTTCCAACAAACTCTTTAGTTCATTGGAAATATCTCCTCGAGCTCTTTCATTTAATTTTTTGAGAATCAATATGGGTCCTATGACACTTACAGTCTTGAAAAATAGAAGCTTTAAAAACACTATTTAGACCTTCAAAAATGACCTGCAAAACACTATGAAATTCTGAGAAAAATGATATATTTCTACTAATTTGGCGATTGATATGGATTTGGGTCCACCTGAGACCTCAAAATGATTCCTTGTCATCCTTCTATACTTATTGTCCCTACCACATTATCCTTCTTTGTATTCTTTCTATCTTTTTCATTTTACATTGGCCTTCACTTTAAATAAATTATTCATATTTTACAGATCCACCTGCCCAGTTGAAATATCTATGACCTGGATGGGACAAGGGTCCCACTTTGTTTTTCAAACTTACACATGGTGACTCATTATTGGTTGTAAGTATGGGAGGGTCCCATCCCACACCTTTTTCCTTGGTGCACATGAACTTGCATGTCTCCCAAATCCGATGGTGGGGATCTGGCAAGATCAATGGTTGAAGCGCCATTACACATCACAAACATGCATGAGAATTAACATCCTTTTGGGGTTTGATAATGGTTTTCCCATGCTATTTGGAATGATATGAATGGTGTCGCATGTTATAAGCTTAAGAATGCCAAAACCGCTTCCCCCCCATGTGGCAATGGTTTATGGTATCAAATAAACCACCCTGCGCACATAGCTCCCACATCACTTGCCATCATGCCACCAATAGCTACTTTGCACCTGATAGAGTGGATCTGCCACCATGGAACTTCCACCCTATCATTCCATGTCACCTATTCCACGTGTTGATGAGTCCAAATGGTTTGTCAAGCAGATGAGAGAAAATGCTCGATGGCAGGTCCCAATCAGACCTACTCTCGTTTGGTGTAGTATTTCTTGGGAGTATACGAGCCTCATTGCTTCTCAGAATTAAAATAAGAAAAATGGGAAAGAAAGAAGACTGCCCACCAAATAATTCTAATTAATCCTAAGATTAATCTAAGTACAAGTAAACTAATCTAATCTAACTAATATTAACCTATCATGGGAGAAAAACTAATAGAAATGAGTACAACGAAACATAATATCTAAACAACAGAATTAGTTCATGAGAACCAAGACAAGTTAGCACTATGATATTATAGAAATCATCTCAAATAGTTGAAAAGGAAATCTGTAACATCATCTATGCACTCATAAAAAATCACAACAACATAAGGATTCTAGATATTGAGCACATAAATAGCTCACATGATCAATACCTAGAAAAATCAATAAAAAAATACAAGTGTAGAATAGTCCCACCAACATTTCCAAATAGTTATGAATTCAAAATGTCTCCTTCTCTTTATTCCTCAGAAGTAATAGTACCATCTTTTGTTACAAAGGGAAAAGTCATCCCTCTATGCTATGAGCTCTCTTTTATAAGAAAAGAGAGCGACTCTTCAATTCTCATGACTGTTCATTTCATTTTTTTTGCATTTTTTTTCTCACAATTTAGAAACAAACATGTGAGAGTCACAAAGAGAAACTGAACAGACTCATGAGTCATTATTTTCGTCCTCAGACAGTTTACAAATGATATTCATTTAAAAGCAATCACTGCATCTATCCATTTGTGTTATCTTTTGTTCCTCAAATGTTTCTAGGAGTTTTTGGATTCTTCCTGTTGATTAGGATCCTTTTGGATTCTTCTCTTGTATATCATCTTTCCATTGAGCTATCATTGGCTCAACTTCGTTTCTTTAGCTTGAGATATGACTTCTTGAACTCTACATAGCCGATTCTACAATCATATTCTTGTTTTGTCTATTTTTTGCATTTTTTGACCTTTTATGCTATCAATCTACTAGAACTTGTTATTCTAGCATGTTATTCTCTGCTCCATATTTCCATCGATCCCTCCTGGGCCTAATTTCCTCACTTGTATCTCTAGATACGATTGTTTGAAGTTGGTATGAGAAATTCCCCCCCAAATCTGTGGTCTACTATTTTTCACCTTTTTCGATGCCTCCTATTAGAGTTTAGGCATGGGAACTCATACTTATGTGTTCCTATGTCTG
>SNQJ01S0014069.1:3760-50386 GCA_010110895.2 Picea sitchensis
AAAATTGATCACCACAGTAGAGGTTTTACAAAATTGCAGTGAAAACATTTATCAGATATATATATGCGATTCAGGAGTCTTCAGATTGCTTCATATTAAATTTCAAGAGGAGAGAGTCTCTATTACAATCGACCAAAAAGGTCCAGCCTCTTATATTTCTTCAAAATGCGTATTTATACAAATTTCTATATGTTAGAATCTCAATCGTTCCAGGAATTTTTTCGGTTACAAAAGGGAGACTTCTGCATTTCAATTCTTTGTCTTTGTCCTCTTTCGGGCGAATGGAGCAACTTCCTTCCTTTGAACTTCTGGTTCTAAAAATTGAACAAGAAAACACATGTCATTATTTGGTACCAGAAACCTACCCCTTCGCATGCTCAGTGAAAGTGGCGCGCCTCTCCACCAACTGGACTATCAACCTGGAAGGTTCTGTTTGATTATTTGCCTCAAAAGTGTAAGAATACTTCACTAATTGTGAAAAATTTCCTTCTACATGTCGGTCTTCAGTGCTGATAGAACATAAATGTACACTTGGTTTTATTAGACATTTATCTATTTGGATTATATCCGTCTGGGTTATTTGTGATATTTCAGCCAACTCTCTTTCCTCATTCTCCTTGATATTGAGCAGGTGTTTGGCTATATTAATCTAATCTAGTGTCTCAGTGTTGTTTTCACTATTTAGATCCAACAAGCTCCCATCTATGAAGCCGAAAGTTTCTTCACAAGAGTTTATTACCTCTTTATCTCGTTGTCTTCCTTCTAATATGTTATGCTCCCATGTCTTCAACAAGATGTTACCGCGGGTCTACTCTAGGATGGAAAGCCTGGAACTACCGCCTGTTTCTTTGTTTGTCATGGAGGTACCCTAGCTTCTTTTTCTCTGAAGGAGATGTTTTCCAGTACTTGATCAATGAGTTGGAAGTGGTTTTGAATAGTTTCCACCTTAGCAAGTAAATCTTGTTGAGCTGCCGACACTCTTTTCAGGATTTCTATGGCTTGGGATTGGAATATCCCGATATCTATCATCTGGCTTTCGGCAAAATTTAAATTTGTCCTGTAGATGCTCTATTAATTATTTTTGTTGGCTTATCTATGATTGGCTAGTCTGGACCACCTTCTGTGTTTGTTCAATATTGGTTTTGAGCCGCTCGATTTCCTTTTGATCAACTACTCTAGCTTGCTCTATACTTGTATTTGCCTGATCTCTAGCAGCTGCATCTGCTGTAGCCAATTTGGCCTCCAAATTTTTGATCAAGCAATTTTTCCGCTTCAACTGAGCTTTTAGGGACTTGACAGAATATTGGTTGGCTATAGAAAAATCCCCCAATGTCCCTGCTATCTGAGTTGGAAATTCTTTCTTCTTCATGGTTCTGCCATCGGCAAGGATTTTAAATTTCTTGGTTACCTTGCCTGCTTCTTGATGAAGTTCTTGTCTCACAACGGCCTTTCTCTTCTTATCGAAGAAAAATTCATTCGGAGGAAACTCTTCAACAGTTATAGGTGTTAGTTCCTTGCCGAAAATCCAACGTGTGTCTGGGATCCCCTTTGTGGACTGTATGGGAGTAACAGAAATGATGGGTCTACCGAGATTCTTGGATGATTTCCCTAGGGTAACAGTCGAGGCTATCTTGCTTGAAGGTTTGGAGGTTTCGGCTTCTTGTTTCGAGCCTCCGGTTTGTTTCTTCTTTTCCTGGTGTTCCTCTTGGTCAGGTCTTGAATCTTTGGAGCCCTTGGCCTCCGTTTTCTGTACATCTGCAGTCGACGGGTTCTTACCCTGTAAGATTGGGGGAAGGCAGCTCCGCCGATGTTTCTGAAATTTGAAGAAATCAATCCTCTCCTCGGGCGACAGAGTTTGAATTTGACTGAGAACCTTAGTAGAGGATCTCGCTCCTCGAAAGACGTCATCATGGGGAGAATGCTCATGTTCATACCTTTTAAGGCCACAACTCGCCATGTGATTTCCCACGATCCTGTGTGGGTTGTGCTTCTTGAACTCAATGTGGACCAATTTAATATCCTCCAAAGTCATTGCCTCATATTTTGCATGTCCGAAATATAATAAAGAATAAGTATTCAAATGAATGGGGAAGGGAGACCATACCTTCTTTGAAAATCCTTTAAGATCTTTACTTATGCCACCAATCACAGTTTGCCTAGCGATTTCATGAAAAACCAGCCTATCCGGTATGAATAATGGCAGAGCATAGGGAGGAACAGATGTGCCGAAAACCCTAATGTATGAAAATTCTGCCTCTACGTACCAGTCGACCACATTGTTCAACTTGATGGTAATGCTATCTGAAATCCTGAGCGGTGGGTTGCCGAAGATGTAGACATGCATTGGTACCATTACCCAATTGAAAATTTTGTATATGAACTTGGCAGCTTTATCTTCCCAGAGTTTTGAGTGGTAGACATGGATAGGCTCAGCCTCAGATTGAGTCCAGCTCCAACTCATTAAAGGGAAAGGCATCATGAAACAAACAACATCCATGATATAGGTAGACATAAAAAATGAAGCGGCCTTCCACTCACCTTCTGCATCCGGTATTCAGTAATCCAACTGGTTAAACTGTCGGATAACAATTTGTCCCAGTCAAAAGAATAGCCTTCAATGACTGTATGAATCAAAGGCACCCACGTGAGGAAAAAATGAGTGGTGTCCTCCTTCCCGTACAACCTATAGGTCATCATTGCTATATATTTGAATTGTGGTTCCAGGGAAGAGATTGAATAAACTCCATTACCATCTGCCCTGAACTTTGCGGGGTGTGAGACCCAATCTTTGATCATATTAGACAGACTTCTGTTGTATTTCTCGCATTCTTTCTGCTTAAAACCTTCCAGAAACTCAGCGTTGAGTGAGAATTTTGGTGTGGGTGACAATTGGTACATCACTTGCAAATGGTCTGGTCTGAAAGTCCCAATGGTCACCTTCTGCTCATTGATAATGGTTCTAGTCAGGATATCCACATGATCTAATGCCCATCAGAACATATCATAATATGGAAGGAGTCGTGGCCTGGCCGCTATCTTATGCATCTCTGATTGAACGATGATTTTGTATTTGGTGGCCAAATAGTCCTTCTCATTATCACTAGAATCATCTGAATAGTTCACCAATTTGGACTGGAGAACCTCAGAGACATATGACCAGTTTCTGACAAAATCAACACTTTGAGGTGAAGTATTGAAAACAATATCTAAGCCTTGCCTTGAACTCTTAGCAATCGCCTTGGAAGATTTCGTGGGGCCATGATAGAGGACTCTGACTTAGCTCTCCTGCAGTGAAAATGTGTATACATACAAAAATTAGCCTGGTGAAAAAAGCTTCTTTGCACAGGATAGAAAAGGAATTCGAAACAATCAGAGAAATAATTCTATATCTCAACTATTAAAAACCCCTTCATCCTTACGAACATAACGGTCGAATCATTCTTTGAGAAATATTTAGCAATAAAAACAAATATCTTCACCTGTCACTTCAAATAAATGCTATAAATTTTGACGGGTCGTGACACAAGTTAGCACAAAAATATTTAAATTTAACCCATAGACAATGCACGTTAAAATTTTAATTAATGCACTGATTAATTTGGCTTAGCTTCTTTAATTAGAATTTATTTAAACTTTAATCACCCTTTCAGCATTCACCGTATCGGGAGATTTCACTCATATCCTTCGAGCCCCTAAAACCCGAGATCACGATGACTCAATATAGTTAAGCACAAATGTAATCTGGATTAAGTGTTTAGTTAATCAGTGTTTAATTGATATTTCGACTTCGCTACTCGGGGCTACGAAGGTAAAGTTTCTTGGAAGAGAGAATTCTGAGTCGTGAAACCCCGACGATGTTTAATTGATATCGTGACTTCGCTACTCGAGGCTACGAAGGTAAAGTTTCTTGGAAGAGTGATCATCGAGACGTGAAATCCTGACAGAACTTAACTAAGGTTTAAGGAACTTTACTCTCGGCGCTAACCTGGGTAAGCTTTCAAGGTTGTTTCATGACTTCGTGCATCGGGGCTTGGAAACCATGTGACTTGTAACTCCCGAAGCATGATATTTCGAGGTATATAAAAGTGAAAAATCTCATTTAATGGTAAAAAGGCAATGGCTTAGGAGTACGATGACCATCTTCACTTCTCATATCAGTACTACTGAGACTTTCAATGGATAAAAGGTCATGAAGTAAAAGACAACTTAAAGTCGAACCTTTGATTTTAAGAATTATATTTAAACCAGTTAAGAAAGGCAACTCCAACAATGGGATTGAAGACCCTAGGTCTCATCTTTTTTATCTATTTTGCGATGGAGTATGTATGATTTGTATCGGCACATAGATCCACTTTGTATTTCATGTGGCTATGTCATCTTAATTCAAGTCTTCTCGCATAGATCCACAGTGTATTCCTGGTGGCTATGTAGCATTTTGACGGCATGGATCCACGGTGTATGATTGGTGGCCATGACCTATGTTTATGATTCCATTCATTTGTTATCTGAGCATGGGAATGCCTACCTCAAAACTGGTATTATATTCTGAGATGCTTGGTTGTTTAAGGGTTTCTGATTAGGTGCACTCCTTGTTTCTAACACACACACGCATTTTACAAAGTATTTCGGTTGTCACAAGTTTCGGCCTCATACTTTGGGGGACATTATATTACACATGATTTTGGTCACTCTGGTGATGTCTCTACAAGTGAAGTATTCAGGCTCCCACAAGGACTTTTTGCCTGAGAAAAGTGACTGTTGTCTTCTTTCAAAAAACACAGTTTTAAGATGAGTTCGCAAGTTGCCTATATTATAGGGTGTGAAAATCCTTCATTCTCATAGGCAACCCAAGCTTAGGGTGTGAATTGTTCGCAGTATTCTCTATAGGTAGGGTGCGAACCTATTTCAAAGCTTGGAAAAGAGAAGAGGTCACAAAGGTTCTAGAAGGGAATATTCAAGAAAATGAGTTGGCATTCGCATGGTTGGCATCCTACTGACTTCTCAGATTTAGTGGGATCATCCCCATCCATTTAACTATCTCTCCTTCTCCTATATATTGAAAGGTTTCTCATGGAAAAGGTTAAGCAATATTGAATGAAGAATTGGTGAAATAATTGTGTGAGGAACCCTGTTTGGATAGAATCTTGAATACTCTACTCGATCTATCAAGTTGTATTAGATCTTCTTCATGCAAGTTCAGAACAAGTGTGTGTGTTGGAACCAAGGGTCACTGAAAGGAAGCTTGCGACATTAAGGTGATCAGGTTGTATCTTCTACTTTCATTTAATATAATACAACGGCATGTCCCTTTCCCATAAAATCCCTCTTATTTTATTGCATAACTCTTTGATCATATGCATAGGTTGACATTGAATATACTTTACCATTTTCACTTTGGTTGGTTTGTTTTTTCTTGGACCTGATTTCACAAGAGCACCGAAGTGAAGCGGGAACAACAGAGACCTAAGGAAGCGATATAAAGGTATGTCACTCATTCCTTCCTAGTAGTAGATTCAATGATTGCAACTTAGGAAAAGAGTCATGGCCTATCCTATTTTGTTCTAGATCGAGGTGGATCTAGGCAGATCTGTTAGTTTCTACACCTACCGATCTATTCGATAACAACCCCTATGCCAACAACTGTGAGGGAACCACTACAATAATACACAAAACGAAACCCTTCACCATTAATACAGAGCGATGTATAACCCATTAACTTATTATCCATAGAGACCCACCACGATTTTAAACTGATAGATCAACTAGTGAATGAACAACTCAAACAAAAGCCAATTCTTTTTCTTGCAATCCAAAACAATTACACAGTCATCTTAGAGAGAAATAACACACATTTACACTGTTTAAATTCTCAGGAACACACAAACCCAAGAATTACTGAGCCATTGTTTGTTCATACACATAGCATAATTCATGGATGGAGTGAAAAAGAAACATGCCTGTAACAAAGAGCTTAAAAGGGCGAGTTGGCCGAGCCTTCTCCAAGAACTTGAAATGTGGATATTAACCACCAATAGACCAAAATGCAACAAGGAACAATGTTAGGGTGAAGAACGATAGGGGGAGTATGGAGTGATGTGTAATTATCACACATCTCTTCCATCTCCTATCCTATTCAATTTCAAAGTACAAGACAACCAAACATTCACCAATTCATTTAACCATGTATTCAATGGCGAACAATTGAAATCTACGACAATATCCCTTGCCCAATGTGCCACCCAAACATTAACATGTTAAATTTTTCCAAGTTATATGCCATATCATATGTATTGCTATGTTATATGTGCCCCAAATCAAATCTAATAAAAATTGCATAGACACTAACCAAACATTGTATAATAGTTAGGATTAGCACTAACATCACTTTTACTTTTCCATTTGCATATAACCCTTAACATAGCTCAAACATAGATCCTTTCCCTTTTGGATTTTTTCATAAGTTTTCTTTCTTGTTTTAATTATGTTATCACTAACATATTTCTTGTATATATGTGGCCAGTTAGTCGATCAGGATGATTTGTGACATAGTTCAATCATAGAAACTGTAAATACATGCCCATCATAACATAAAAAATAATTCCTTGAATTGTAGAAACATCCCATAAAATGCATCATCCACCTGTTACTATGTCAAAATAAACCTCAAGACTACATTTTCAACCATGTAGGACTGTTTATGCATCATCAAAACAACAGCAGAAAAATGTGTGATATGTCTATATTTGAGCCTAAAGTCTACAAGGGGCTCCCACCTACTAGTATTATATTATTATCATAGTTTAAATAATAGGGCTTTAGAAATACTTTGTGGGTCGAACTCACCTTTGTGATTTTAATCGTCAACATGGACCACACAAATCACTGTGAACAAGTTGCAAAGGGCCCGAGGCGTGCTAAGAATCACGTTTGTCGAAATTGTCCCGATGATGTTTGTCGAGAACACAACCGGCACAAACACCATCTTTGCATGAAACAGGAGGAAGATTGGTCACCATCTGTTGAATACATAGTTTTTTCAATGAGCGATATTTTATGTGACCAAACTGCTCATGCCAAAGTTTTCTCAAATCATCTCTATGAGCAACAAAAACTGATGAAAAATATGATGACCCAAAGTTGTCAAACTTGTACAACCTGATAATATCATGAACAATTCTAATTGCAAGAACATGCTTAGGGTCTTTTTTATCCTTGATTACAACTTGGTAAGGTGAAAACTCTATGGTTTTACCTTCACCTGAATGAGTGGTTTGATATATGGATAGAAGGTTACAAGAAAGACTTGGAACACATAATACATCATTGAAATGGCCATTATCTACTTGAATTGTTCCAGATCCTACAACACTAAGAGATCTATCATCACCAAAAAATATTTTCTTGGTGTTACATTCATTTAGAGAAGAAAATATGTCTTTATCCTTATCCATATCATAAAATTCTCCAGAATCAATAAGCCACACATCAAAAGAAGAAGTATAATTTGTATTGAAGGAGAAACCAAATTCAAAAAGTGCATGTCCATGCGAAGAAGAAGTAGAATCAATATCGTTGTTGTGATTCTTGATTGTTGCTTCTAAAGCTGTCATATTCTTGAAACATTTGGACTCATCATGACAGTATTTATCACAAAAGTTGCAATGTCTGTCAGTCTTCTTATTTTTATATTTTTTTCCTTTGTCACTATTAGGATCTGAAGTTGTTTGAGCAAGTTTGGGATCTGTATGTTTCTTGATGTTGTAGAAAGGATGATGTTTCTTGGGATACTTGGGTTTATATTTCTATTGGGCAACTAAGGCTTTGTTGGAGGTACCTGAAGTGTTGATCACTCCAAGTTGTACAAGATTATCTTCCTCTCTAATCAAAGCAACACAAAAGGACTCAAGAGTGGGTTTTTGATAAGATTTACCTAGAGCCTCTCTCATGGAATAAAAGGTATATACAAACACATAATATTCACTACCTAGCTTAGAAAGAATAATATAGATGCAATGCTCTTTTGCCATTTTTATCTCACATTCTTCACATAAAATTCTGAGTGTTCTAAACTTAGATAGATAGTCTCCAAGGAAAGAAAAATCACTTGTACTTAAGGTCAGTACTTTATTTTCTAACTGTTGTGCTCGAATAATATTGAGTTTACCAAACACAGATTCAATCTTCTCCCAAGCTTCATAGGGGTCATCAATTTCTTTAAGGTGGATTCTTAAATCAGGAGAGATGGACATTCTAATTAATCCACGTTATTCATCACTCTTATTTTCCCATTTGAATTTCTTATCACCATCGAATTGTACTTTAGTACCTTGGGAGTCATTGACATCAATGGTGATTTCCCTCGCACTTGTTAATGGTTTTCATCAATGATCGGTAATCAAGTGGTTTCTACCATGTTTGATTTCAGCACATGTAATCACATGGCTAGATTCTTACTTTTAGGTGATGGGATTGAAGACCCTGGGTCTCATATTTTTGATCCACGCCGCGATGGAATATGTATGATTTGTATCGGCACATAGATCCACTTTGTATGTCATTTGGCTATGTCGTCTTAATTCAAGTCTTCTTGCATAGATCCACAGTGTATTCATGGTGGCTATGTAGCATTTTGACGGCATGAATCCATGGTGTATAATTAGTGGACATGACCTACGTTTATGATTCAATTTATTTGCGATCTGAGCATGGGAATGCCTACCTCAGAACTGGTATTATATTCTGCAGATGCTTGGTTGTTTACAAGTTTTCGATTAGGTGTGTTCCTTGTTTCTTACACACACACGCATTTTACAAAGTATTTCGGTTGTCACAAGTTCCGGCCTCATACTTTGGGGGGCATTCTATTACACATTATTTTTGTCACTCTGGTGATGTCTCTACAAGTGATGTATTTAGGCTCCCACAAGGACTTTTTGCCTGAGAAAAGTGGTTGTTGTCTTCTTCCAATAAACAAATTTTTAAGATGAGTTCGCAGGCTGCCTATATAACAGGGTGAGAAAATCCTTCATTCTCGCAGGCAACCCAAGATTAGGGTGAGAACTATTCACAATATTCTCTATAGGTAGGGTGCGAACCTGTTTCAAAGCTTGGAAAAGAGAAGAGGTCATGAAGGTTCTAGAAGGGAATCTTCTAGAAAATGAGTTGGAATTCGCATGTTTGGCATCCTACTGACTTCTCAAATTTAGTGGGATCATCATCATCCATTTAACCATCTCTCCTTCTCCTATATATTGAAAGGTTTCTCATGGAAAAGGTTAAGAAAGATTGAATGAAGAATTGGTGAAATAATTGTGTGAGGAACCCTGTTTAGATAGAAGCTTGAAGACTCTACTCAGTCTATCAAGTTGTATTGGATCTTCTTCATGCAAGTGCAGAGAAAGTGTGTGTGTTGGAACCAAGGGTCACTAAAAAGAAGCTTGCGACATCAAGGCGATTAGGTTGTATCTTCCACTTTCATTTAATATAATATAGCAGGATGCCCCTTTCCCATAAAATCCCTCTTATTTTATTGCATAACTCCTTGATCATATGCATAGGTTGACATTGAATATACTTTTCCATCTTCACTTTGGTTTGTTTGTTTTGTCTTGGACCTGATTTCACAAGAGCACCGGAGCGAAGAGGGAACAACAGAGACCTAAGGAAGCGATAGAAAGGTATGCCACTCATTCCTTCCTAGTAGTATATTCAATGATTGCAACTTAGGGAAAGAGTGGTGTCCTGTCCTATTTTGTTCTAGATCCAGGTGGATCTAGAGAGATCTATTAGTGTCTGCACCTACCGATTTATCCTATAACATCCCCTATGCCAACAACTATGAGGGAACAACCGCAATAATACATAAAATGAAACCCTTCACCATTTATACAGAGCGATGTATAACCCATTAACTTATTATCCATAGAGACCCACCACTATTTTAAACTGATAGATCAACCAGTGAATGAACAACTCAAACAAAAACCAATTATTTTGCTTGCAATCCGAAACAATTACACAGTCATCTCAGAGAGAAATAACACACATTTACACTGTTTAAATTCTCAGGAACACACAAACCCAAGAATTATTGAGCCATTATTTTTTCATACACATAGCATAATTCATGGATGGAGTGAAGAAGAAACATACCTGTAACAAAGAGATTAAAAGGGCGAGTTGGTAGAGCCTTCTCCAAGAACTTGAAATGCAGAGCTTAACCACCAACTGACCAAAATGCAACAAGGAACAATGTTATGGTGACGAATGATAGGGGGAGTATGCAGTGACGTGTATTTATCACACATCGCTTCCATCTCCTATCCTATTCAATTTCAAAGTACAAGATAGCCAAACATTTACCAATTCATTTAACCATGTATTCAATGCCCAACAATTGAAATCTGTGACAATATCCCTTGCCCAATGTGCCACCCAAACATTAACACGTTAAATTTTGCCAAATTATATTCTATATCATATGTATTTCTATGTTATATGCGCCCCAAATTAAATCTAATAAAAATCGCATAGCCACTAACCAAACATTGTATAATAGTTAGGATTAGCACTAACATCACTTTAACTTTTCCATTTTCATATAACCCTTAACATAGCTCAAACATAGATCCTTTCCCTTTTGGATTTTTTCATAAGTTTTCTTTCTTGTTTTGATTATGTTATCACTAACATATTTCTTGTATATATGTGGCCAGTTAGTCGATCAGGATGATTTGTGACATATTTAAATCATAGAAACTGTAAATACATGCCCATCATAACATAAAAAACAATTCCTTGAATTGTAGAAACATCCCATAAAATGCATCATCCACCTGTTACTATGTCAAAATAAACCTCAAGACTACATTTTCAACCATGTAGGACTGTGTATGCATCATCAAAACAACAACAGAAAAATGTGTGATATGTCTATATTTGAGCCTAAAGTCTACAAGGGGGTCCCACCTACTAGTATTATATTATTAACATAGTTTAAATAATAGGGCTTTAGCAACACTTTGTGGGCGGAACTCACCCTTGCGATTTTAATCATCAACATGGACCACACAAATCACTATGAACAAGCTGCAAAGGGCCCGAGGTGTGCTAAGAGGCACGTTTGTCGAAATTGTCCCGATGATTTTGTCGAGAACAAAATCGGCACAAACACCATCTCTGCATGAAACAAGACGAAGATTGGTCACCATCTATTGAATACATAGTTTTTTCAATGAGCGATAGTTTATATGACCAAACCGCTCATGCCAAAGTTTGCTCAAATCATCGCTATGAGCAACAAAAACTGATGAAAAATATGATGACCCAAAGTTGTCAAACTTGTACAACCTAATAATATCATCAACAATTCCAGTTGCAAGAACATGCTTAGGGTCTTTTCTATCCTTGATTACAACTTGGTGAGGTGAAAACTCTATGGTTTTACCTTCACCTGAATGAGTGGTTTGATATACGGATAAAAGGTTACAAGAAAAACTTGGAACACATAATACATCATTGAAATAGCCATTATCTACTTGAATTGTTCCAGATCCTACAACACTAAGAGATCTATCATCACCAACAAATATTTTCTTGGTGTTACATTCATTTAGAGAAGAAAATATGTCTTTATCCTTATCCATATGATAAAATTATCTAGAATCAATAAGACACACATCAAAAGAAGAAGTACAATTTGTATTGAAGGAGAAACTAGAAGCAGAAACTGCATGTCCATGCGAAGAAGAAGTAGAATCAATACTGTTGTTTTGATTCTTCATTTTTGCTTCTAAAGCTATCATATTCTTGAAACATTTGGACTCATCATGACCATATTTATCACAAAAGTTGCAATGTCTATCAGTCTTCTTATTTTTATATTTTTCTCCTTTATCACCATTAGGATTTGAAGTTGTCTGAGAAGGTTTGGGACCCGTATGTTGCTTGATGTTGTAGTGAGGATGATGTTTCTTGGGACACTTGGGTTTATCTTTCTATTGGGAAACTAAGGCTTTTTTGGAGGTACCTGAAGTGTTGATCACTCCAAGTTGTACAAGATTATCTTCCTCTCTAATCAAAGAAACACAAAAGGACTCAAGGGTGGGTTTTTGATAAGATTTCCCTAGAGCCTCTCGCATGGCATAAAAGGTATATACAAACACACAATATTCACTACCTAGCTTAGAAATAATAATATAGATGTATTGCTCTTTCTCCATTTTTATCTCGCATTCTTCACATAAATTTATGAGTGTTCTAAACTTAGATAGATAGTCTCCAAGGAAAGAAAAGTCACTTGTACTTAAGGTCAGTACTTTATTTTCTAACTGTAGTGCTCGAATAATATTGAGTTTACTAAACACAGATTCAATCTTTTCCCAAGCTTCATCGGGGTCATCAATTTCTTTAAGGTGGAACCTTAAATCATGAGAGATGGACATTCTAATTAATCCACGTTATTCATCACTCCTATTTTCCCATTTGACTTTCTTATCATCATCAATGGGTTATTTTTCATTTCCCAAGGTAATGCAGTACAAGCCTTTACTTCTTAATAAATCATCCATATGATATTTCCATTGGAAGTAGTCGGTGCTAGTAAGCAAAAAATTACTAGAAGAATCCATATTAAATATATAGATAATATGGATGTAAAAACTGAAAATGATAATATCGATGGAAAGATCTCAAAAAATTATGTAGTTTAAGAAATCGACACTAAGAATGGACTTTGGATGTGAAAGTTATGCCCTTTTAAAAAAAGGCATAAACGATAACCAAAGGACCACGTGGTGGTGTAAGTTGCTTTATGAAGTGACCCACTTTTATAAAGAGAAGTGGGTATCAATTTTACAATTAAGTTACTTTATAAAATAAAATCTGCATGCAAAATAAATAACTCAAATAAAATATTAAAGCTACTTATAGTGATTCACTTTTATACTTGAAGTGAAATACACTCTACAATTTGAGCATGAACTTTTTCAAAAAAAGTAACAAAAAGAGAGACTTGAACTCAAGACCTTTTACTTAATAAGGAAAATTTTAACCAAATGGTCTAGAAAAACATTGTTGATTAATTGGGTTGGTTGTCATTGATGTCAACCCTTGAAGAAAGTCTGGTAGCGAATTATGGTAGCACAAAGGTTTGGGTAATGGACCCAAGTTTGTTTGATGAATAATGGTATGAATTTTGATATATTTTCAGGTAAGACTATTGTAGATGGATATTACATGTCATGTCATTTCTGGTGGTATTTGGAACATCACATAACTCCTCACAGTTAGAGAGTTATGGCCATGTGAAGTTGGAGAACCCTCATGAGTCATCTAGAAGCCACAAAAGATCAAAGTTGTCAAAGTGGTTGCAAAGAAAAAATTATTTAAATAATAGAGTGAAGTGATGAGTGTACTATAAGTCAAAGTGGATAGAAAAGAAATTATTTAAATAATAAAGTTAATTGAGAAATTACTAAGTGGACAAGTGGTTAGAAGTGGGTTAGCCCTAAAATAAGGAAAGTGGTTTAAGAGATTTTAGAAGGTAAATAATAAAGTGAAGTGATGAGTCTACTATAAGTCAAAGTGGATACAAAATGAATAATTTAAATAATAAATTTTATGGGGAAATTACTAAGTGGACAAGTGGTTAGAAGTGGGTTAGCCTTAAAATAAGGAAAGTGGTTTAAGATGGTTAGAAGGTAACCCCTTGAGGAAGCTACATAAAAGTATAAATAAGAGGAAAAGGCCTATCATTTTAAATCACACTTGATCATATTGAATATCTACAAGTGATTAAGGTAACCAAAGGATATCTAAGCCGAATTTCAGAGGGAAGGTGAAGTAAATGAGGACGAAATTCAAGGGAGGATAAATCCTTTTGATGATGCTTTCTAAGGTATGTTATTTACAAGTCATCTCACCATTTTTGCAATAACTTGTTTTCTAGAATGATTCAAAACTCTAAGTTTGTAGTCCATTGAGGAAACATATCCAAGTATATGTGATAAACATTTCATCTTGTGGGTCATTGTATTTTTGGAGTTACACTCCATGGAAAATAGGGTTTGTGGCTAGTCCTGAAACTAGTCTAAAACAGGTGTTTTCGGTAAAAATGTCATAACTTCTTCATAAAAGATCCAAATTCAGTAAGACCAAATGTATTGGTTATTGTATAGTATTTAGTATTTTTTGTACCATTTTCAGTTCCATACAACAAATATTCCATGTGGGGCACGCTCTACAAGTTCTCTCTCTAGAATAAGGCAGAATTAACAAGGTATGTCATTTTTTCTATAACTCCTTTTCTAAGACGTTCCAAGTAGTGAAATCTGGAGGAATTGTATAAAAGACACAAAAGAACATTATGTACCATTTTTAGAGCTTCATTATTTATAGGTACATAGTTATGATTATTGCAAGTTAGGGTTGTTGACTAATTCAAAATTAGTCATGTGAGACTAAAGTAAAGTTTGATGAAAATTCTAGTCTCTTGTTTTTAAAGTTAAGGAATGTTTACAAGTATGTGATTGTATACACCAGGTCTGTTATAGAGTTACAAATCAGATTTGGATGATGAAAATTATGAGGGCTTTTGGTTGAGGTACATGTTGGGTACATGGTTGAGACAAGTAGTTGATGAGTTGGCACATACATGAGGTGTATAGTTGATGATGGTGGTACATATTGATGAGTCATAGTTTATATATTTGATGCACGATTGGTACATATTTGGTGCATGGTTTATGCACTTGTTGATGGTACAAGTTGAGGTACATGTTGATTACAGGTTGTTCGGTACAGGTTGTTGGTGCATGTTGATTGGTACAGGTTTACAGTGGTATATCTCATAGTGATAGTGTGAAAGTAGTTCCATCATTTTGCTTCTACGTTAGGGTGGTTGGACAAGGAAAGGACAGGTGGTTTTATCTACCTTCCGATTGTAGCCAGAGAACATAGGGGGTTGTATCCTCCTTCTGGTTGCAGCCAAAGAATTGGGGAGTTGGAGCTTCCCTCAGGTTGTATCCTGAGAAACTAGGGGGTTGGAGCCTCCTTCCAGTTGCATATATATAACAAAGGAATTTGGTGCTTCCAATGAATGTAATTCTTAAAAACATATAAAAAAAATCATTATGTGGTTTTCTCCCACTTTGGGTTTCCACGTAAAAACACTGGTGTACTGTCACACTATTGTGTATGTGTATGATCTATCATTTGTTCATTGTTTACTTACTCTGCAACTATTGGNGTAATCCAACAATTGGTATAAGAGCAGGTTCCTTCATAAATCAGTTTAACCACTGAAAGGTAGATCATGGACAACAATAACATGTATTAAAATGGAATACCACAGTTTGATGAACAACATTATGCATTTTGGAGCAGAAGGATGAAAACATATATACAAGCACAGGGATTTGAAATTTGAAAATCAGTTGTAGATGGATATAAAGAACCAACAGTTCCATCGACAAATGAAAGAGAAATAAAACTCGGTCAAAATATTTCCAAAGAAAAAAATGCACTTATGAATGGTCTTTGTGAATCGGTATACACCAAATTTATACATTGTAAATCCGCTAAAGATATTTGGGACAAGCTTCAAAATATTTATGAAGGAGATTCAAAAGTCAAAGAAGAAAAGCTTCAAACTTACAGAGGTCAGTTCGAACAACTAAAGATGAAAGAAGATGAGAATATTGCAGCTTACTTCTTACGATTCGATGAAACAATAAATGAAATCATAGGATTGAGAGAAGAAATTAAAGAATATGTAATTGTTCAAAAGGTACTAATATCTCTTCTTGTGAGATTTGATCCTGAGATATCATCACTAGAAGAAAGAGAATATCTAGACTCAATAAGCATGGAAGAACTACATGGAATATTCACAGCATGTGAAATGAGAACTAAACAGGAAAATACAGATATAAAAGAAGCATCTTTCAAAGCATCCAAAAGGTCAAAGCAAAAGGGAAAGAAAAAGGAAAAATAACATAGCAGCAACAATGACACCTCAGAAGATGATGAGGAAGTGGCCAACTTTGTTATAATATTGAACAAGGGAACCAACGACAGATATAAAGGTAGCTTCCATTGATTTGTTTTAATTGTGATGGTTTTGGTCATTTTTCTAAAAAATGTCCTCATAAGAAAGATAAGAGAAATGATGAAGATTACTCAAATAGAAAAAAATAAAATAAAGGAAAAAGAACCATAAAGAAAGCTTTCAAGAAAAACTTCTGCACCAAAGAAGGCATCTCTTCATCAGATGAAGATGAATACATTGACAGTGAGACGGAAAGAGTTTTATTCATGGCAGTAGAATACTCTGATAAAGAAGACACCGAAGAAGAATATGAAGATGCATAATTTGACTACCGAGAAGAATTGTTGACTTCCATAGAATTTATAAGAAGATAACAAAACAAAAACAAGAAGCCACAAGATGAACTATACAAGAAATAAGACATTAAGGAACTAGAACAAATGATCACAAATTTGAAGGTTCAAATAGAAGAGGATAAAAGAATTGAAGAAGCACTCAAAGAACGGCTAGAAGAAAGAGACAAGATCATTCGAAATTTGGAAGCAGAAATTTTCACATTAAGAATAGATATTCAAAACAAAAATATGCAGAACAACTCAAAAGTTTTGGATGACATTATCAACAGTCAAAATCCTCATCATGACAAGTCATTACATGGATACAATCAGATAGAAAAGGGATCAAGCTCCAAAAAAACAGAAAAAGAAACATATCCAAAAAGCTATGCAGAAACAATCAAAGGGGATAGGAATACCTACAAGGAAGATTACAGGAACACTCCTCCACCAAGAAGATTCATATTTCAGAATCAATGACCAACAAAAACATATAGGCCTTAGGAATAAGAATGATTCATAAGAGTAACTCCTTTTAGAAGATCTTTAACTCCCAGGTATCAATCTATCTTTTTTGGTTTATGTTATGCATGCAATAATTTTGGACATAAAGCTATGAATTTCAGAGATAACAACAGGAACATAAAAAACTTTGAAAGTCATGCACAAAAGGGTTATCCAAGAAGGCCTAGTGAAACAGAGAGAATAAGTTACAATAGGTTTGAATCATTGAGCACTGAAGTGGAATGCTACAAGTGTAACAACTTTAGATACATGGCCAAAGATTGCAAAATGACAATCCCTCCTATAGAACCACAATAAAACAAAAAATGTCACAGACGGGACCTCATAAGAGAATATGAATAATAAAGCATAATCATTATAGCAATGAAGAATGCACACTCGCTCTACAAGATAAGAAAAAGAAACACGATTAGTATGTTGAGAGTGGTTGTTCAAAACACATGAAGATGAAGGTTGGATATGGAAAACCATAATGTGTGTGTGTGGGCACGTCGTGTGCGTCGGGCTCTTTCCTGAGGGGTCACAAGGGGGCAGGTGTGCCCCCCCTTAGTTACGCGTAGCACTCAGAATTGTTTTTTGCACTATTTTAGCAGATTTTTCTATTTTTAGCGGTTTTCTAAATTAATCATGGATTAAGGGATTAGGGTTTTGGTAGCTATGAAATACCTAAAATATTGTATATATTGTATTGTGAATGGTGAAATTAATATAATGAAGAGTTGAAAGGTGTGGCACCAAGGAAAGTTGTTTTTCTCTCAGTTAAGGGTTTCCAACATAAATCTTTGTGTACTATGTGTATGATCCATTGATTACTTTATGTTTTTCTTAAGAATCTTTATGCATTTATTTAATTCAAAGGTTTAAAAATTACATGTGGTATCAAAGATCATTTTTGGCTTCAAGGGGACGCCTTTGTTGTTGAGGGTTTGGCTTGGTATTTATAGATCAAGTTTATCTTGGGTCTGTGATAAACCTGGGTTCATTGGGACATTTTGCAATAGCGATTTGAGTGTAGAAAGAGGAATGGCGAGCTCTTCTAGAATCAAGATAGAGAATTTCAATGGTAAAAACTTTGAGATATGGAAGCTCAATATGGAGGACCTTCTTGTAGACAAATAATAGTGGATCGTTGTGGATCCTGGTACACATCCTATTGGTACACAGTCTACTGGCACACAGACTACTAGTACACAACCTATTGGTATGTCTAAGGAAGATTGGGAGAAGTTGGATAGAAGAGAAAGAAGTAATATTTGAACCTCCCTGGCAGATTCAGTGTTGTTGAATGTCTTGGGAGAATATACATCCAAGTAACTATGGGATAAGTTAGGGAATTTGTATCAATCATAGTCCTTGGTAAACAAGTTGTTTATTCAAAAGAAGTTGTATCATCTTAGGATGGAATATGGAGATTCTGTGATAGAACATATAAATTCCTTCAATACTCTGGTAAGTCAACTTGTCTCTGTTAATACTATGATTGTAGAAGAAATAAGTGTATTACTTTGTTATGTTCTTTTCCAGAATCTTGGGATAATCTGGTTGTAGCAATTGGTAGTACCACTCAATCTACATTGAAGTATGAGGATGTAGTTGCATCCTTGTTATCTAAGGAGATGAGGTAGAAAAGCATGGATGGTCAGATCACATATGCTTTATTTGTAAGAGGCCATTCCCAAGACAAGAATCCTGGTAAGTCTTCAGACGAGAGATCTTTGAGGAATCCTGGTAAGTCTCTAAGAAATTCTTTGAGGAAATGCTAGAAGTGTGGTCAAGCAGAAGGTTGATAAACCAAAGGGATCTGATAATGCCTCTTCCATAGAGGTGAAAACCTCCACTGAAGGAGGTGATGTTTACCTGACATCTACAGGTACACATGCAGACCGTGGTTTATGGTTAATCGACTCAAGAGTGTCATACCACATGAATCCTCATAGCGAGTGGTTCTGTGAACATGAAAAATATGATGGTGGTGATGTGTTCCTAGGAGATGACTCGACATCCCAAATCATAGGACGTGGAAGGGTTAAGTTGTTTCTAAATTATGGAAGGATTATAACTCTCCCTCGAGTTCTTCACATTCCAAAACTATACATGAAACTAATATCTGTAATCAAGTTGGATGATGCAGGTGTGTATATTGTATTGGGAAAGGGAACTTGCAAGATGGTATGAGGAGCAATGGTGTTGATGAGGGGAGTTCGGTGTGGAACTCTGTACAAGTTGTTGGAAAACACTTAAATACTAATGGGTGTAATAGTTATGTTTTCCATGAGTAGAGAAATAAAGAATACAAGACTAATATTTTCCCTCTAAAGATGACCATGATGTGGCATAAAAAACTGGGGCATATTGGAGAAACGGTCCTTCGAACACTACAAAGTAAAGGTATGGTTTAAGGTATGTCTAATTTCACTCTAGATTTTGATTTATGTGAAAAATGCATATATGGTAAACATAATTGAATAAGATTCCCATCTAGTGCTACAAGAGCAAAGGGGATCTTAGAGTTGATACATAGTGATGTGTTTGGACATGTGCCTATTCCATCACTAGGTAAATCTGTTATTATGTTTCATTCATAGATGATTTCTCAAGGAACACATGTATTTATTTTCTTAGAAATAAATCTTAGGTATTTGATAAATTTAAAGAGCTTAAGGCTCTGGTAGAAAACTAGATAGAGAAGAAAATAAATGCATTGAGGATAGATAATGGTGGAGAATTCTATGGAAATGAATTCAAAGAATTTTGTAAGAAGTGTGGTATAGAAAGGCAAAAGACTACTCCATACACACCTCAGAAGAATGGAGTTGCACAAATGATGAACATGACATTGATGGAAAAATAAAGGAGCATGTTTAGTGGTGCCAAGTTAGGATAAGAATTTTGGGTAGAGGCAGTGGGTACAACATGTTACCTTGTCAATCGATCACCCTCATTAGTGTTGGATGATAAAACTCCACATGAGGTATGGACTGGTAATAAACCCTCTCTTAAACATATCAGAGTGTCTGGTTGTGATGCTTATGTAAATGTTCCAAAGTAAAATAGGATTAAGCTAGATAATAAAGATGAAAAGTGTATCTTTATTGGTTATAAATATGGTGTGAAAGGTTACAAGATTTGGAATCCATAAACTAAGAAGATTGTTTACAGTCGAGATGTTGTTTTTAGAGAGGTGAAAGATGTTACCAAACAGGAATTCCTACCAAGGAAAGAAGAACCTGAGAAAATAGAGTTTGATTTGGATGATGCAAAATCTGAAACAACTGAAGAAGATGAAGCAAAAGAAGAAGAACCTCATACCCCAATATTGAGGAGATCGGTGAGGGAAAGAAGGAAACCAAAAAGGTATAGTCCACATGATTTTCATTCTAATTTTTCTTTATCTATTACTGATGATGATCCTAGAACTGTCAGGGAAGCAATGAATTTAGAGGATAGTAAACTCTGGAAGAAGGCCATGGAGGCCCATGGTTGAAAAAATGGATTCGTTGGATAAGAATGAGGCATGGGATCTAGTTGATTTTCCAATTGGAAGAAAATATGTTGGTAGAAAATGGTTTTTTAATAAGTAGTTTAATGCAAAAGGAAAAGTGGAGAAATACAAAGCTCGGTTAGTAGAAAAAGGTTATTCCTAGGTAGAGGGAATTGACTTTAGTGAGATTTTTTCTCATGTTGCCAAGTTAACTTCTATTAGATTTATTTTATCTATTGTTGCAGCTTTTGATTTTGAAATGGAATAGATGGATGTGAAGAAAACATTCCTACATGGGGATCTAGAAGAAGAAATATACATGAAGCATCCATAAGGCTTTGTAGTGAAGGGAAAGAAAGAGTTGGTATGTAAGCTAAAGAATTCACTATATGGTATGAAGAAATCACCTAGGATGTGGTACCAAAAGTTTGACACATACATCCTTGGATTTGGATTTGTGAGAAGAAGGGATGATCACTGTGTATATTCCAAGCATGTTGGTAATCACTTCATTTATGTAGTGTTTTATGTTGATGACATCTTACTGGTAGGAAATAATGTGGATGTTATCAAGGAGGTGAAATCAAAGCTATCCTCTGAATTTAACATGAAGGATCTATTGGAGTTACTTCACACACACATAGGATTTATTTTTCCTAAGGTTTTTCCTGGTTTATTAGTCATAATTAGTCATTATCCAGTCTCCTATATTTTAGGGGAGAATATTCCACCTAGAGAATATTCTCTTTCAGTTGACACTGCAATTTGACTAGTTGAGTTGAGTTTAGATGTTGCATTGGTTTTATCACCATGCAACATTGGGATCATCACCATGATAATTCGACCTTGCCTTGGGATCATCACCATGATAATTCGACCTTGCCTTGGGATCATCACCATGATAATTCGACCTTGCCTTGGGATCATCACCATGATAATTAGACCTTGTCTTGGGATCATCACCATATTGTCACATTACCCTTCATTCCCTGAGTTAACTCCTCACTACTCTATGTTCAGTGAGTTAATTGAAGACTAGTTGATTAGTTAACTCAACTAGGTGGCAGTTCACTCCCGTAACTGCTTGAGAGACTAGACTAGGTGGCATTTCACTCCCATAATTGCTGGTGTGTGTCCATATTACTCTAGACCACCACTATGGTGCATTTTTTCTCCTATAGTGCACACTCAATGAGTTATACAAAGTATATCATGTGTAAATTATTCATTATTCAAAACAGTTAATGAGAACTCTTTTAGTCTTTCTCTTCTTCTTCTTCTTTATCCAATTATCTCTACAAATGTGTGTATAATTGTTTAGATAGATCTATTATGTGTATTTTCGACACATTTACATGGTATCAGAGCCGACGGATTGCTAAGCAAAAGCTATACCAAATTTTTTTGCAGGTACAAAAGATTGAAGACAGCGGAAAGATGGATTTCCAAAAAGAATTCATTCTTACACCTTACAACTATTTTGCATGGAAGGAGAAAATATCCATACATATCCAAACCAGAGGGTTGTATAGGTTAACCTTGAATATAGATACAAAACTGACATCATCCATAGAAAAATCCAAGTGCTTAAATCGTATGGATGAGGCATTCAGAACAATTTGCAGTCTTATTTCTCCCGATCTCCTTTTTCACATATCTTCCTGTAAGACTCCCAATGAAGCCTAGACCACTTTGGAAGGGATATTTGGAAAACATGATGAGATGAGGGGACACATGCTGGAGGTGGATCTTCTCACATTAGATCCAAAAATCTTTGAAAATATCCAAGATTTCTTTCCAAAATTCAAGGATTTACTGTCACAACTCAAAGCTTGCGGGGTTGATAAATCGAAGGAGGAGAAACAAATGGTTCTCACCATTCTCTCCAATATTGGTCCTAAATTCTCTGTATTCGTATCCACATTCCATTCTTTCATATTCTCCTCTAGAGCCACCTGGAATATGCCTTCTCATGAGGACTTTATCGAAGCATTAACACAAGAGAAAACCAAGCTCATCAACATGGGCACAATCAAAGGCCCAAAGGTGCACACACTCACTGTGCATGATGGAAGAAACAAATATCATAAATACAAATATAAAGATAAACGAAAATCGCATGCACATCCAAAGAAGGAAGGGTACACAAAACCCTTCATTGATGCCTCCAGATCCAAAGGGGAAAATGGGAGAAATGATCGTACTATCACAAAGGATTCCATCCAGAATCCGCATGAATGCAAAAGAAAATATATATGATGTCTCAAATAATTCATAAACACAACCTTGGAGATCGAATCCATGAGGGTTCCAAGAATAAGAAGCCATAAGATATGAATTCGAAGAAAGGAAATTCTAGCCATGCCTTGATTGCCATCAACTCCTCTCCCGATGCTTGGATCGTTGATTCAAGAGAATCACATCATATGGATGAATAAAAAGAAGTATATTCTTCATTGGATGGATGCAAAGGTCCTCCTATTCTGATGGGGGGCAACTCTTCTGTCGATCTCACCAACAAAGGAAGGATTGAACTCACCAACATAAGCTTCGAGAATGTGTTGCACGTTCCCAAACTTTCTTTCAACCTTCTCTGTGTGTATTAAGTGACGAATTCTGATACTGGAAATAAATTCATATTCACACCAATTTCCATGGACATCTATGAAATGCAAACCAACTCCAGGGTTTCTACCAGTGAGGTAAATCATCAGTCTAGATTGTATATTTTTTCTGAATTCATTGAACCTGATTATGCTTTACCGCTTACTCATGTTGATGAAAGTAGTAGGATATGGCAGGAAAGGTTTGGACATTTTAATTTTAGATGCATGCAACAGTTTATAAAGAAAAAATCGATTGATGGTCTACCAGACATCCATTTATCCAAGGGAGTATGTGAGGGATATGTTCTTGGAAAACACCCTCAAGATAAATTCGACAAAGGAAAGTCTCAACAAGATTTTGCACCTTTAGATCTGATCCACAGTGACCTTATGGGTCCTTTTCCAAATCCATCCATCATCAAAGAGAGGTTTGTTCTCATTTTTGTTGATGATTTCTCACGTTTTACTTGGATCTACTTTCTCAGGCAAAAATCTGAGGTCTTTCAACACCTCAAAGATTTCAAAGCCTTGGTTGAGACACAGTCCAGAAAGAAGATCAAATTCCTTCGAACTGATAATAGGAGATATTATGTGAATCATGAGATCCATAATATTTTCCATGAGGCATGGATTCAGTTGTAGCATACAGTTCCCTATACTCCACAACAAAACAAAGTTGTTGATTGGAAAAACAGATCTCTAAAGGAGTTGGCATCTTGCATGTTGCATGCAAAGTCACTACCATAGATACTATGGGCCGAAGCACTTAATTGTGGAACATACATCCAAAACATATCTCCCCATATATTTGTGAAGAATAAGACCCCCTATGAGGCTTGGAGCGGCCTTAAACTGGAAGTGACCCACTTTCACATTTTTGGTTCACGTGCATGGGCCCAAATTCCCTCTGAAAAGAGGAATGCCCTTGATCCACAGAGCACTGAGTTCATTTTTGTTGGATACCCCGATGGTGTGAAGGGATATAGGCTTATTTATCTTTCCTTGGACCATATCATCATTGAGCATAGTGTCCAATTAGAGGAAAGTGTCTCACATGTACCTCAGCAGTCGCATGCAAACAAATACATTCTTCCACCTATCCGAGATGATGAGCATGAACATGCAGACTCTTCTTCAGACGAGAGTTTTGATTCAGAGGAATCAGATGATTCAGATTCATATTTAGTACATTCATATGCAGATTCAGAGCATCCAGATGTAGTTGAAGAGCGAGAGGAGAGGCCCAAGTGGGCATAGACTACTCTTCAGGATGCAAGGGATCTCGTTGGTGATCTAGAAAACACTAGGAGGACAGGTCGGTTTGATTTCGAGGAGCCTCCTATTGCACTCACTTCCACTGAACCATTTCCCTCCAGGCATCTTTTCTTGGTTCATTCTTCAGATCCAAAGTCTTATGGTGAGGCTGCTGAAAATCCCTTTTGGGAATCCTCCATGTAGGAGGAGTACAATTCCCTCCTCGAGAACCAGACTTGGGATATGGTTCCCCTTCCTTCTCGGAGGAAACTTTTCATATGCAGATGGGTCTATAGGACCAAGAGCGCAGCGAATGGAAATATTAGGAAATACAAATCTAGGCTTGTCGACAAAAGATTTCAGTAGGTTCATGGTATTGACTATGATGAGACCTTCGCTCCAGTAGCGAATATGGATTCCATACGATTGGAACTTGCCATTGTGGAAGCCAAAGGATGGGAAATATATCATATGGACGTGAAGAATGAATTTCTTCATGGTGATCTCTCTAAGGAGATATATATGGAGCAACCCCAGGGATTTATACAGGACTCATCTTTGGCCTATCGAATAAAGAAGTCCCTTTATGGCCTCAAGCATGCTCCGAAGGAATGGTATGCCAAGATGGAATCCTACATGTTGTCACAAAACTTTGTACATTTTAAATCAGACCCGACTGACTACATGCTCAGGACAGGTATGACTACAGAAATCAACTCAATTCCATTGTATGTTATATAAACTAATGTGAAAGATAAGGAAGAGGCCTACCTCAATCCAACGTTCAATGATGTTCCACCGTCGAGCACTCCAACCCAATTTTTTATACCTGCAAAAAGTTCTTAACAAACGAGCATATCAAGTACATGGTGATAGTATAAAGGGGTTAGCACATTAGATAACATAATCCATTAATAAACATTACAAAAATTCCCATGGATAATAATAATATATTTGCACGATACCAATAGGACAAGAAAGGAGTATTTCTATTAATAATTGATCAGCATAAGTGACAACATTATAGACTTCCGTGTCGGCACGGTTCAAAACCAAGGAACCAAGTTCCTTCCAACTGGGCCTCCACCACTTCAATCCTCCACCAAAGGCAAGCTCATAGGAGAGAGACAATGAGGTTCTCTCAAAAATAGGGAAACAACTTGGGGATTGAACGTTGTTTTCAGACTTGAAGGACAAAGGGATGCACACTCAATATGAATTAATTTCTCCATAGTAACTTTGCTCTCAAAGTTGAATGCTTTCTCCTCTTTTCCATAGCTCATAATTGTGCTTTTATAGCCTTCAGAATGAAACCGAAGGGACAATTCAGAATGTTTCCAGTATATGGAAGGCCAAGGATCAGAGATCTCATGTCGTGACATGGAAACCCGACTTCATTTTTGTATTTTCTGGCACAAATATCGATATACGTGGGTTGTAGTGGACCAACCAGCATATACGCATCTTGTATAGCAGATAGGGAGCATATATGTGGAAAAATCCATATTTTGGCTCTGGATTCATCAAAAGGGGATGACAAGTCTGCATAGAGAAATGGAAAAAGGCCCTCTATGTAAGATAGCAATGGTGAGGAAAATCTTGCTATAATAGATGCCCCCTAATGTGTGAGATCAGAGGAGTATCTACGATGGCCAAAACACATTATAAATAACTCATAAGTGGAGTAATAGAGAACCAGTTGGATGAACTCAATTGCTCATTACATTTTGTACTGACTTTGCATACATGGCTGCCAAGAATACAATGAAGATCCATGTGGAAAATATACCAAACAAGTGTTCATGGCCATGAATAGGCACATACAAATGCAGGTGCATGCCAAAAGATGTCATAGTCATGAACAAGGCCCAGTGAAACCAGTCTCAAAATCAATCTAAAGATATTTGTATACCATGGAGTACAATCTAATCTCCCATGATCACTGAAGTCAAATAGGTGTTGGTCCAATGAAAGGGAAGCAATAGCTCAAGAAATATGTGGCCACATAGTGATGTCTTCAAGTCTTCTACACTATCCGCCAAGGGTGAAATTCTACATCATGTGAATAAAGGAGTTGAGGTCGAACACAATGAGACATCGTTTGATTACCAGTCATTGAGGTATATCGTTAACAAATGCAAGACAACCTACCAATAATTAAAGTAGGTATCAAGGCATTAAGTACATTCCTACAAGTGTGAATAAAGGAGTCAGTGTCGAACACTTGAGAAATTCATTGATTAGGATATGACTCTCTTTCCCATTCTAGTCACATCGATAATACTAGATGTCTCAGACGTAAGCCTAAATTCCTTTGCAGGACTTGTGAAGGAAGTCACCTTACTCGTTTGTGCCTGGATACTACTAGGATACCAGGAGTTGGCATGGTTCAAAGCCAAGGAACCAAGTTCCCCCCAACTGGGCCTCCACCACTTCAATCCTCCACCAAAGGCAAGTTCATAGGAGAGAGACAATAAGGTTCTCTCAACAATAGGGAAAGAGCTTGGGGGTTGAAGACTATGTTCAGACTTGAGGGACAAAGGGATGCAGACTCAATATGAAGTAATTTCTCCAGAATAACTTTGCTCTCAAAGTTGAATGATTTCTCCTCTTTTCCATAGCATGGAATTGTGATTTTATAGCCTTCAGAATGAAACTGAAGGGCCAAGTCGAAACGTTTCTAATATATGGAAGGCCAAGGATCAGAGATCTCCTGTCATGACATGGAAACCTGACTTCATTTTTGTATTTTCTGGCACAAATCCCAATGTACATGGGTTGTAGTGGAGTAGACAGCATATATGCATCTTGTATATCAAATAGGGAGTGTATATGTGGAAAAATGTATATTTTTGGCTCTGGATTCATTAAAAAGGGATGAGAAGTCCGCATAGGGAAATGGAAAAAGGCCCTCTATGCAAGATAACAATGGTGAGGCAAATCTTGCTATAACAGTGATGTTCAAGGGGGGTGTTGGAGTTACTTCACACACACCTAGGATTTATTTTTCCTAAGGTTTTTCCTTGTTTATTAGTCATAATTAGTCATTATCCAGTCTCTTATATTTTAGGGGAGAATATTCCACCTGGAGAATATTCTCTTTTAGTTGACACTTCGGTTTGACTAGTTGAGTTGAGTTTAGATGTTGCATTAGTTTTATCACCATGAAACATTGGGATCATCACCATGATAATTCAAACTTTACTTGGGATCATCACCAGACTGGTTCATTACCCTTGATTCCTGAAGTTAACTCCTCACTACTCTTTGTTCAGTCAGTTAATTGAAGACTAGTTGACTAGTTAACCCAACTAGGTGGTAGTTCACTCCCGTAATTGCCTGAGAGACTAGACTAGGTAGAAGTTCACTCCCGTAACTATTGGTGTGTTTCTATATCACTCTATTCCACCACTATAGCGCATTAGTTCTCCTCCAGTGCGCACTCATTGAGTTATACAGAGTATATCATGTGTAAATTATTCATTATTCAAAACGATTAATGAGAATTATTTCATTCTTTCTCTCCTTCTTCTTCTTCTCCAATTCTCTCTGTAAATGTGTGTATTATTCTTTAGATAGATCTATTATGTGCAGGTTCAACACATTTATAGGATCTCGGTGTAGAAAACTTCATTTTAGGAATGGAAATTAAAAGAGATCATGAAAATAAGAAACTCTGGTTGAATAAGAGAAAATATGTTGAGACGATATTGCAGAGGTTTAATATGCATGGAAGTACACCGATCAAGGTTCTTATTCCTATAGGTGTAAATTTATCTACAGGTCAATGTCCCAAGACACATGAAGAAGAAGAGGACATGTCCCATGTTTTGTATGCCAGTGTAGTTGGTAGTTTGATGTATGCAATGGTCTGTACTAGACCGAAAATTGCACATGCAGTGGGATTTTTTAGCAGGTATTTGTCAAAACCAGTGAAGGAGCATTGGACAACAGTAAAGAGGGTCTTCAAGTATTTTTGTGGTGCTAACAGTTATGGATTGTGCTACAAAGGAACATTAGGATTGGACATAGTGTTGGACATACATGGGTTTTTTTTATGCAGACTGGGTTGGAGATCTGGATTGTAGAACATCTAAAAGTGGGTATTTGTTTAACCTATTAGGAGGAGCAATCAGTTTGATGAGAAAAAGACAAGTTGTAGTGGCACTCTCAACTACAGAATTTGAATACATGGCATCCACTCATGCCAGAAAGGAAGCAATATGGTTACAGAGATTATGTTCAGGTATTGGGTTGGTACAACAAGCAGTGAGATTAGATTGTGATAGTCATAGTGCAATCTTCTTGGAAAAGAACCCTGCTTATCATTTGAATACAAAGCATATGATGTTCAATATCACTTTGTGAGAGGCATGGTTGAAGAAAAGAAGGTGCTACTAGAAAAGGTTGACACTTTGAAGAATGTTGCAGATTCATTGACAAAGTCTGTAAGCACAGATAAGTTATCCTGGTGTAAAGGAACAATGGGCATTGTTGACTATGTAACCCTATGAACCCTTGTATGCAAAGAAAACACCAAGTGGGAGAATGTTGGGTATGCATTATATTCTTTGCATGTGTGTGTGTGGGTGCGTCATTTGTGTCGAGCACTTTCCTGGGGGGTCCCAAGGAGGGGAGGTCCCCCCCCCGGTGCTGCCATTTGTGTTTCCAGCACTTTCCCTGGGTCTCGCACATGAGGGAGGTCCCCTAGATATCTTCAATGTTCAGCTCCGAGAAGTAGCCCGAAGCTGACAGGGTTCAGGAAAACGCCCTGAAAAAAAAAAAAAATTGCTATTTTAGTGGATTTTGCTATTTTTAGCGGTTTTCTAAATTAATTTCGGATTAAGGGATTAGGGTTTTGGTAGCTACATAATAACTATAATATTGTATATATTGTATTGTGAATGGTGAAATTAATATAATGAAGAGTTGAAAGGTGCAACACCAAGGAAGGTTGGTTTTCTCCCGGTTAAGGGTTTCCAGCGTAAATATATGTGTACTGTGTGTATGAGAGATTGATTATTTTTTGTTTTTCTTAAGAATCTGTATACATTGCTTTAATTCATAGGTTTAAAACTTACAAGGAATAATTTCACTGTATATAGAGAGTGTTCCCCAACCTAATGTAAATTATCTCGAAGAAGATTTGGGAGTGTACTCTATATTTTCTAATGAAGGTAACACTATAATTGAACCAATTTATTTTGATGATGGCATGTGGCACATGAATTTCGATGGCTCATGTTCAAACAAAGGTAATGGAGCCGAAATCATTCTATATTATCCTATAGGTAAAATCCACAATTTCTCTTATAGGTTGGAATTTTCTTGCAAAAACAATGTCACTGAGTTTGAGGACTTATTGTTAGGCATAAAAAATGCATATAACCTTAGTTCTATCCACCTTATAGTTTTTGGTGATTCTGAACTTGTCATGAATCTTGTACGTAATATTTATTCACCAAGAAATTTTCAATATCCTATGATAAATGCCAAAAATTCGTTGGGAAAGAAAATCTCTATGCCATTCATTTAAAACCTGTCCTCTCGAATTTCCCTTTTTCTAAGTGGGGTCTAGAAATTATTGGTCCTATCAACACTCCATCTTCTGTAGGGCATATATTTATTTTGATAGCCACTGATTACTTTACTAAGTGGACCAACGTTGTTCCTCTTAAACACGCACAATATGAGCATGTAGTTTATTTCCTAGAATCTAATATATTTTCCATATTTGGCATCCAATTAGAGATCATTACAGACAATGTCCCATCCTTCATTTCTGCAAAATTGACCCAATTTATGGCTATTTTAGGTGTCAAACATTTCACTTCATATGCTTATTACCCTCATATAAATGGGCAAGCAGAGTCCACTAACAAAAATCTGGTTAGGATCATAAAGAGAATCATAGAAGACATGTTGGAGTTACTTCACACACACCTAGGATTTATTTTTCCTAAGGTTTTTCCTTGTTTATTAGTCATAATTAGTCATTATCCAGTCTCCTATATTTTAGGGGATAATATTTCACCTGGAGAATATTCTCTTTCAATTGACACTTCAGTTTGACTACTTGAGTTGAGTTTAGATGCTGCATTAGTTTTGTCACCATGAAACATTGGGATCATCACCAACTAATGCACACTTTCCTTGGGATCATCACCAGACTAGAACATTACCCTTCATTTCCTAATTTAACTCCTCACTACTCTTTGTTCATTCAGTTGACTAGTTAATTCAACTAGGTGGTAGTTCACTCCCGTAATTGCCTGAGAGACTAGACTAGGTGGCAGTTCACTCTCGTAACTGCCTGAGAGACTAGACTAGATGGTCGTTCACTCTCATAACTGCTGGTGTGTGTCCATATTACTCTATACCATCACTATGGTGCATTGGTTCTCCTCTAGTGCACACTCATTGAGTTATACAGAGTATATCATGTGTAAATTATTCATTATTCACAACGATTAATAAGAATTCTTCTATTTTTTCTATCCTTCTTCTTATTTCTCATATTCTCTCTGAAAATGTGTGTATTATTGTTTATATAGATATATTTTGTGTAGGTTCAACACATTTACATGGTATTAGAGCCGACAGACTGCTAAGCAAAAGCTACACCAAACTTTTGCAAGTGCAAAAGATTGAAGACAACGGAAAGATGGATTTCCAAAAAGAATTCATTCTTACACCTTACAACTATTTTCCATGGAAGGATAAAATAGCCATACATATTCGAACCAGAGGGTTTTATAGGTTAAACTTTAATACAGATAAAAAATTGATATCATCCATAGAAAAATCCAAGTATTTAAATCGCATGGATGAGGCACTCAGAACAATTTGTTGTCTTATTTCTCCCGATCTCCTTTTTCATATATCTTCCTATAAGACTCCCAATGAAGCCTGGACTACCTTGGAAGGGATATTTGGAAAATAGGATGAGATGAGTGGACACATGCTGGAGATGGAGCTTCTCACATTGGATCCAAAAAGCTTTGACAATATCCAATATTTCTTTACAAAATTCAAGGATTTACTGTCACAACTCAAAGCTTGTGGGGTTGATAAATCGAAGGAGGAGAAACAAATGGTTGTCACCATACTCTCCAATCTTGGTCCTAAATTATTTGTATTCGTATACACATTCCATTCTATCAGATTCGCCCCTAGATCCACCTAGAAGATGCATTCTCTTGAGGACTTTATAGAATCCCCGACACAAGAACAAACCAAGATCATCAACATGGGCACAATCAAAGGCCCAAGGGCGCATGCACTTACTGTGCATGATGGCAGCCAAAAATATCAGAAATCTAAATATAAACATAAATGGAAAGCTCATGCACATCCGAAGAAGGAAGGGTACACAAAACCCTTCACCGATGCATGTGAATCCAAAGGGGAAAAGGGGAGAAATGCGCGTATTGTCACAAAGGATTCCATTCATAATCCACATGCATGAAAAAACAAATAGATATTATGTCTCAAATACTTCAGAAAAACAACCTTGGATATTGCATCCCTGAGGGTGCCAAGAAGAAGAAGCCAAAAGATCTGAATTCCAAGAAAGGAAATTCTAGCCATGCCTTCATTTCCATCAACTCCTCTCCCAATGCTTGGATCGTAGATTCAGGAGCATCACATCACATGGTTTCCTCAAAAGCAGTATATTCTTCTTTGGATTCATGCAAAGTTCCTCTTATTCTTATGAGGGAGAAGTCTTCTATCGAAGTCACTGACAAAGGAAGGATTGAACTCACCAACGGATGCTTCGCGAATTTGCTGCATGTTCCCAGACTTTCCGTCAACCTTCTCTGTGTGTATAAGATGACAAATTTAGGAACCAGAAATAAATTCATATTCACACCAAATTCTGTGTACATCTATGACATGCAAACCAACTCTGGGGTTTCTACTGGTGAGGTGAATCATCAGTCTAGATTGTATACATTTTTTGAATTCATTGAACCTGATTTTTCTTTACTGCTTACTCATGCTGATGAAAATAGTAGGATATGGTAGGAAAGGTTTGGGCATTTGAATTTCAGATACATGCAACAAATTAGCAAGAAAATATTGGTTGATGGTCTACAAGACATCCATTTCTCCAAGAGAGTGTGTGAGGGATATGTTCTCAGAAAACACCCTCAAGAGAAATTCGATAAAGGAAAGTCTTAGAGAGCTTCTGCACCTTTAGATCTGATCCACAGTGACCTTACAGGTCCTTTTCCGTATCCATCCATCAACAAAATGAGGTTTTTTCTCATTTTTGATGATGATTTCTCACGTTTTACATGGATCTACTTTCTCAGGAAAAAATCTGAGGTCTTTCAACACCTCAAAGATTTCAAAGCTCTAGTTGATACATAGTCTGAAAATAAGATCAAAGTCCTCCAAACTGATAACGAGGGAGAGTATGTAAATCATGAGATCCACAATCTTTTCCATGAGGCATGGATTCAGTTGCATCATACAGTTCCCTATACTCCGCAGCAAAATGGAGTTGTCGATCGGAAAAATAGATCTCTAAAGGAGATGACATCTTGCATGTTGCATGCAAAGTCACTACCACAGATACTATGGGTCGAAGCACTTAATTGTGCAACATACATCCAAAACATATCTCCCCATAAATTTGTGAAGGATAAGACCCCCTGTGAGGCTTAGAGCGGCCTCAAACCAGAAGTGACCCACTTTCACATTTTTGGTTCACGTGCATGGGTCCGAATTCCCTCTGAAAAGAGGAAGGCCCTTGATCCACAGAGAACTGAGTGCATTTTTGTTGGATACCCCAATGGTGTGAAGGGATATAGACTTATTTATCTTTCCTTGGACCGGCTCATCATTGAGCATAGTGTCCAATTCGAGGAAAGTGTCTCGCATGTACCTCAGCAGTCACATGTAGACAAATTCATTCTTCCACCTATCTGAGATGATGAGCATGCACATGCAGACTCTTCTTTAGACGAGAGTTATGATTTAGAGGACTCAGATGATTCAGATTCATATTTAGTACATTCATATGAATATTCAGAGCATCCAGATGTATTTGTAGTGCGAGAGGAGAGGCCCAAGTGGGCAGAGACTACTCTTCAGGATGCAGGGGATCTCATTGGTGACCTAGCCGATAGTAGGAGGACTCGATATGATTTTAAGGAGCCTCCTGTTGCACTCACTGCCACTGAACCATTTCCCTCTAGGCATCGTTTCTTGGTTTAGTCTTTAGATCCAAAGTCTTATGGAGAGGCTGTTGGAAATCCCTTCTGGGGATCTGCCATGTAGGAGGAGTACAAATCCCTCCTCGAGAACTAGACTTGGGATCTGGTTCCCCTTCCTTATGGGAGGAAACTTGTGAGATGCAGATGGGTCTATAGGACCAAGAGCATAGTGGATGGAAAAATTAGCAGATATAAAGCCAGGCTTGTTGCCAAAGGATTTCAACAGGTTCATACTATTGACTATGATGATACCTTCACTCCAGTAGCGAAGATGGATTCCATACGATTGGAACTTTCCATTGCAGCATCCAAGGGATGGGAATTCCATCAGATGGACGTGAAGAATGCATTTGTTCACTGTGATGTCTCTGAGTAGATCTACATGGAGAAGCCCCAGAGATTTATGTAGGACTCATCTTTGGTCTGTCGACTGAAGAAGTCCCTTTATGGCCTCAAGAAGCCTCCGAGGGCATTGTATGACAAGATGGATTCCTACCTCTTGTCATGGAACTTTGTACATTGTAAATTAGACCTGAATGTCTACATGCTTAGGACGGTTGATTCACTTCTAATTTTAGTTATGTATGTCGATGATTTGTAATCACCGGGTGCTCGAATTCAATGATTGTTGCAGTCAAGAGGATTATACATGATAGGTTTTTGATGATGGACATGGGCCTGCTACACTTCTTCCTTGGACTCGATATCAGTCAGGATGCATCAGGCATCAAACTGTCTCAGGCCAAGTATGCACGAGATCTCCTTGAGATATTTCACATGACAGACTACAATTCTACTCTAACTCCTTTCCTATCAGGACTCAAACTTGAGTATGGAGTGGAGACTCCACTGGTTGACAACACACTATATAGATAGCTAGTGAGGATCTTGTTGTATCTCACACACTCCATACCAAACCTCTCATATGCAGTTGGCGCAGTTTCCAAGTTCATGTAAGAGACGCATGAGCTACATTGGAAGGCTACAAAGAATATCCTTCGATACATACAGGGCACCGTCACCTTTGGGATTCATTATGAAATAGACACTACATTATATCTAATCGGGTTTACTGATTCCGACTGGGCTAGCGATAACACTGATCACAAGTCCACATATGGTTACTCACTCAGTATTCGTTCTGGTCCTATCTGTTGGTCAAGCAAGAAGAAAGCTTCCATTGCTCTATCTTCAGCTGAGGTAGAGTACAAAGGCGTAGTTAACATGACAATTCAGGCTATCTGGCTACAACATTTTCTCACTGAGTTAGGCATTTCGTATCGTCAGTCGATCATCATCTAGTGTGACAAACAGAGCACTCTAAAGTTCTGCAAAGATCCAGTTCATAGGCAGTGGACGAAGCACATCGATATCCACATGCACTACATCCAGGACTTAGTACATGAGGGGATCATCGACTTATAGTTATGTCCTTCAGAAGAACAGAAGGAAGACATCTTCACCAAGACCTTCACTGAGAAGAAATTCCATTCTCTCTGAGGTTGTCTTCGAGTGAAGGACACAATTTCCTAGCAACTGTAGCTCTTCTTTTTACATGCATTGTACCTTGAGGGGGAATTTTCCCCATGATTTTTTCCCTCTTTCCTCACTTTGTTTTAGTGTATCTTTTGTATTTGGGTACCTAACATGGCCTCATTGTCGGGACCCATTCTTTGTTTTCACCATAGTGATGTTCAGGGGGGGTGTTGGAGTTACTTCACACACACCTAGGATTTCTTTTTCCTAATGTTTTTCCTTGTTTGTTAGTCATTATCCAATCTCCTATATTTTAGGGGAGAATATTCCACCTGGAGAATATTCTCTTTCAGTTCACACTTCAGTTTGACTACTTGAGTTGAGTTTAGATGATGCATTGGTTTTATCACCATGCAACATTGGGATCATCACCATATAATGTGCACTTCCCTTGGGATCATCACTAGACTGGCGCATTACCCTTGATTTCCTAAGTTAAATCCTCACTACTCTTTGTTCAGTCAGTTAACTGAAGACTAGTTGACTAGTTAACTCAACTAGGTGGCAGTTCACTCTTGTAACTGCCTGAGAGACTAGACTAGGTGGAAGTTCACTCCCGTAACTGTCTGAGAGACTCTACTAGGTGGAATTTCACTTCCGTAATTGTTGGTGTGTGTCCATATCACTCTAGACCACCACTATGGAGCATTGGTTCTCCTCCAGTGCGCACTCATTGAGTTATACAGAGTATATCATGTGTAAATTATTCATTATTCACAACGATTAATGAGAATTCTTCTATTCTTTCTCTCCTTCTTATTCTTTGTCAAATTCTCTCTGCAAATGTATGTATTATTTTTTATCTAGATCTATTATGTGAAGGTTTAACACATTTATAAGACAAACCTCACTAGTGGCACACACTTCTCACTTATTCCCTCTGGGCAGACCGTACAACCACCAAAGAAAGTATAGGATTTACTCCCTTTCATCTCATATATGACCAAGAGTTTGTTCTACCTATTGAGATAGATCTTTCCTCATTATGGTTGATGTCATAGACTGGAGAATTAAATTCTTCTAATGTTCGCCAAAGGATAAATGCATTGTTAGCCCTAGAAGAACAAAGAAACTTTTCCTTGGAGAACCTAAAAGGAAGGAAACAAATAGTGAAAAAATATTTTAACAAATGAGCAAAGGATGTTGAATTCAATATTGATGACAAAGTCCTACTATGGGACTCATCCCATGCTGAAAGAGGGATACATTCTCAATTCCAAAAATTATGGCTAGGTTCTTTCAAAATTGCTTTTATCCTTGGCACAAACTCATACCTTCTAAAGGATTTGGAGGAGTGATTGTTTTCTTACAATACTAATGGTTCCCACTTGAAAAATTATGTGGAACTAGCTTGATCGTTGGCCCTTTTTGTAAACATGACTACTGTATATAATCTTTTTACTGTTTTTTTTTTCTTACTTGGGTTTATTAGGTTTTGATTTTTTTTGTTGGTTTCGCACGGTCATCAGAAATAGAGTCTGGATCAATTTTTCCATAACAATGTCATTATGTAAGTATTGTTGATCGATGAAAATAAGATACACACAGCTGTTATGATGTCCTCCTTTGAGACACCTCTGGATTAGATTTTTCTTTCAATACTGTTGTAGTATACTTGGTTTTGTTTTCTTCCTTGTTTTTGTTATCCATTTCATCCATCCATCCCGAAATTCAAGAGAATATCAGAAGCATTCTCCTTGAAATTCTAAAAATAATTATCAGTTATGAATCTTATTCAATTGTTATGCATACAGTACCAACTCCCCTCATACATATAACTTCCCATAAGTAATTTCCCGAAGTCCCATCTCATCATTTCCCTTAAACCATCATTTTCCCCCATGTTACACAATTATTCTTTTCAACAATTTTTAATCACCTACTTCTATTGGTCTATGAAGCCAAACATTTTGAGTTCTAAATCTGTTGAGAACAAATTTCCCTGTGGATTCACCAATTTGTTGACGCCCAAAAGCGCAACATGGAATCCCTACCTACAAATGGGTTGTAATGCCTTATTACTTATATATATTTAATAATATGCTAAATATGTGTGACCCCCTTATGTAAATATTGATGAAAGACACTTATTTGATTTTCACTCATGACTACCTTGGAAAAATTATTCTACAATTTGAGAATAAGCCCATAAATTCGATATGGATTCCATGTGCAATGGATGAATGATGAGTGTGTTGGCAATTTGATTTGAAAAAGAAAAAGAGGGATAAAATGTTTGTTTTGATAAGCATCTTGGTTCATTCTTGCTACACATATATTTTGGCGTATAGTTATGGTGTATTTCGCTTCTGGTATACTTATTATATATTGTGGACAATTGATATGTTTTATGGAATGTAAACCCTTCGTTAGTACAAAATGTGGGCCATATTTTGGTTCTAAGTGTTGAACGGACATATAATACTTATGAGATCTATGTTGGGGGGCGATTCGATTTTGAATTGGAAATGATATGTTTGGTGGCACACATGGTTAACTATGTATTTTATTGAAAAATGTTTGGAAGTTTGGGTGCACTCGTACTTGGATGTGGTTCATGGAAATTAATGAGAAAAGAGGGGAAACGACATGCATTTACTACAAGTATTTCTTACCCTACCTTGAAGTCGCCACCTTCACTATACTCGCGCTTGTTTTGGTTGATTCAGTTAACATTGCCTCTTTTTTTCTCGACCTTTGGTAGAATAGTGGTGCTATTAGCTTTCTAGCATTTTCCTCACAGGTATGTTCGATCTTATCCCTCCATTCATGAGTTGTACCTCTTCTCTAAAAAAAATCATTGTGTTGGAACTAGAGTTCGCATGCAGAGTGTGTTTGCATTTTGAATATTACAGTGGGTGTATGTGGGTTTTCTAGTTGTGCAAATTGAATTGGGTTTCTTCATGTTGACATTTAAACGTTTCAAGCTTGGAAATTTGTTTATCATTCCATTATGTTTGAAGTATGTGGTTTTGTTGCACCCAAAATGAATGTTGGTTATTATGGTATGATTGTTGGAAAATGATTATGGCGAATACATTCGGTTTCACTCATTTCTTGTGATTAAATTTCGAAGGGTTTTCTCTGTGAAATAAAAAGAAAAGTTGGGTTTTTGTGATTATCGTATAATTCCACGCCCTCTACCCAATCCTTGGAAGATTTTTGTCCCTTCGTATTATCATTTCATTGTTTGAAAATATATTGGAAACCTGTGTATTTTCCTTGCGACCACATTGAGAGGACTATGGAAAGTTTCGTTGTCGAAAGAAATGATTTTGTTTTTCTTTGCAAACCCCTTATTAATATTTCTCCCTGATGTCTGCCCAGACCCCAATTTTCTATCTGACATATGTAATGTTAGTAAGTTGTAACATCCCACTCAGTTGAGCACATTTTTATTTACATAGTCTTTGAGGACACTTGCATGCAAGTGATCCGATTATGGTATAATATGATTTCTCTTCGATTATGGGTTGTATATGATGATAACGATGTATTGTGACATGTTGTTAAATTGATGTATATGTATTAACATATGTTATTGACTAGTTTTCCTGAGTGTGAAAGGCACATCATAGGTTATGAATGTTGATGGCATCGATGGACTTCCTTGGACTTCGGATTGAGTCAGGGAGTGGATTGTATTTGTTGGAGTATTTCATTTTACACACATATGAAAAATTATTGATTTCAGTATGATTATGTATATAGATTATTGATACTATTTTTGTCAGTGGATGTAGGATTGACTATGCTTTCTAATTCAACTCACATAAGGAGTAGAGGGGCCATGCATGGAAACCAGACATTGAGGGGCAGGTGTGAAAGCATCCATGGCACATCCTACTAGCACTCCCACCGTGGTCGGAACTATAGGTTAACAATTAACTAGTTTGAGAGGTCCATGATGTCGTGAGGGAAGACTGAGACAGTCGCTCATGAATATTCTAAGGGGTGTGCAATAAGGTGGAGTCCTTATTCCTTAGAATCCCTTAGTCTCTCACAATGTCGACTGAGTGGAGTGTTGACTCCAAGGGTCGCAAAAACTTCCAAAACCGCTCAAAGGTGAGTGGCACCCTTGGAGAACAGAGGTGCATCTTGAAGGGCACATCACATAATTAAAAACTTGAGTCAATAAATCTAGGTGGCCTAGAAAACATTGAAATGATTAGACCTCGTTGGATTAAAATAATTAATTAAACAACGAATTTATTAATTATAAATCCAATAAAAGTCTAGGCCTAATTCTAAGACTAAGCCTAAGTCTAAGTTTAATTAGGGGACTAAATAAAAATATTAAATAAATTAAAAGGATTGAGATAAATCAATTTAAGGAAAACATGAGAAAAATCTAAAGATTGGATAAAATGCACATGTGTGCATGAAAATAATAAAAGGGATTTTAAAATATAAAGAAATAAAATATGAGAGAATAGGTGTACACATAGAATGGTATATAGAGTCAAGCTACCACTAAGTCTAACTAGAAGAAGACTATTAATCCAACTCTAAATAATATCTAGTTAGGAGACACTCATTAAATGAGAATTTCGGGAAAAAAGGTACAACTAAGAGCGAAAATAGGAACACATTGGGGAATTTGAGGGAATTTGGTTTTTTAAATAAAATAAAAATGGTAATTACTTGTGGAACTTGGGGAAAGTGTGACAAGTGTGTGGGTGAATAATCATAATTAATTTAATCTAAAAGGTTAATCATTTTTGCATGACATGTGTTAGTGAAGAAATTTCTATAAAACAAAAGGAGTAGAAGGAAAATGGATCACACTTATTCTTGGCAAGATTACGCTGCCAAAATGGTTTGACTGTGTTTTAATTATGAGAGTTGGGATACCAAACTTGTAGAAAAAGTGGAATCTCTACCTTGAGAGGAAATCCTTGGAGCTATTGTTTGTTGGTTTCTTGTGTGTGGCCCCTTTGCAGCTCGGGGGGCTAAGGGGGAAGAAGAGTACCCCTAGCATTAGCTGGGAGGTACCGGTGAAGTCTCCGTCTCCATCGGTTCCGGTATTTTTATTTATGAAATTTGTAATTTATGAGAGTAATTTATATTTAGAATATAGATGGTACGTTGCCATTTTAATTTACAACTCATAATTCATAAATTATGTTGTTTGCTGCAAAATTAATTTCCAATTCCAGAATTTAGAAATTTTGTTGTTCGCTTCCAAATTAATTTCCAATTCCAGAAATTTTACCTTTCATATGATCGTTGCCAAACCAATTTGCAACTTCTAAATTTAATTATTGAAGGGTCATTGCAATAATTTAATTGAGAACTATGAGTTGAATCTTGTTTTAGACACTACTTATATAGCAATTCCTGGAAGCAAAAACTTTTCTTGAAAGTTGTCATGTGAATATACAGTCCAAAATTTTGGAATCTATTTGTATGCTGCCAACTAAATTTATAAAATAAGGTTTAGAAATTTGTTTAATCGCTGCCATTTTATTTTACAAACCGGAACCTAGATTTGGTTTCAAAGTTGCCAAGTTTATTTGCAACCCAAGAATATTGGATTTCCTTTATTGGCTACTAATTGAATTTACAAACCCGGATTCTTTTTTTCTCTTGGTTCATTGTAGAAATTATTTGTAAGTCTAGAATTTAGAGTTATGTAGAGTCGTTGCAAATTGACTTTTACAAATTGAAGATTGAAATTATGAAGATCAATGCATGTTAATATTGTATTTTTGAAAACAAAATGAGGTCGTTGCAAAATTAATTGACAATCATGAAGTGCAATTTGTATAATAATTATATAATTAATTTGCATACTTGATCAGTGTTGGTAGGTTCGTTGTAATATTTAATTGCATATCGTGTGTTGTTCCTGAGATTAAACTTAAGGCTCAAGGCATAATGCCAGGCATCAGGAATTAAGAAAGGTTTTTTTTAAGAGTGACTTTCCTTCCGTTAATTGTGTAAGAATTAAATCCTGAAATGAAATTAATAACTGAACAGAACATAGGTCGTGTTTCGTTGTTTGAGTCAATTAATAAAATTGAGTGATGAGGGAGAAAATTACAAAATTGTCAAACAAAATGAGGCATCAATTGTAGATGAATCTTACCTTGTTTTCAGTAGAAGAAAATGTAGAATGCACTCCTGAAAGGACATATGATAAAGTGATCCAAATATCTTGCAAGTATTGTATTTGTTGATAGAAAATACAGAGGAAAAGTTGCTCGCTTATCAAATAACTAAATAAATTTTGATTACAGTAGATGTTATACTAAATTGCAATCATTCACTTACATAGGAGTAACATAAAGAACACTAGAGATATGGAATACAAGAAGGGAACATAACTCAAACTGCACAAAATTTGGAATCTTTGTCTGCACTTGTCTTAATACTCACAAAGAATGAGTTTTCTTAGTTACAATATGACAAGAAGTAGTCTTTGTTCATTCTTCTAAATATGTATTTATAAAAAAGGTTCTCAACCCTAAACAGTTGGAATTCTCCTTATTTCTAAAATAGTAAAGGTTACAAATTGTGAAACCCGAAATGCTTCACTTGCGTCTCTTTTGCCTTTTTGTCATGCTGGCAGAGGCGTTTTTCTTTCTTGATGTCTAGCTCAAAAAACGATAATCTCCAATCATGATCTATGCAGATGATGTGTATATGTTACCTCATTGGTTCCCAGAGGTGTTTCCCTTTCCTTGTGTGATACATTTAACACATTTACTCACAAATTGTGCTACCAGCCTGGAGGGTTCTGTTAATTCATTTGCCTAAAAAATATATAATTTCTTTTCTAATTTAGGCAATCTATCTTCCATACTTTTGTCCTCTGAAATTATAGATTGTAGCTACACATTAGGCTTCACCATCCATCTTTCTATCTGAGTAATATCAATATGTTTTAATAGCAATATTTCAGCTTGAGTCTCTTCCATGTTTGTCTTGATATTAAGTTGATGTTGGGCTATATCGACTTGTCCCAGTACTTCAGAGCTATCATCTTTTCCAAAGCCTAATGACTCTTTGTTGAGTAACTGAAAAGCGTCTTCACAATCCTTTTTGACTTCCTTAGCCATATTTTTACTTTCAGATATGTTGGCTTCCCAAGTATTCAGTATTATATCGACTATGGCTTGCTCTGAAAAAGACAATCTGGAAACCACAAACACTCCTTCTTTAGCCGATGACACAACTGCTTCCTGGAAAGTGACCCGAGAAGCAATAACTTCTTGCTCTCTTAAACAAATGTTATTTAATGATTGGTCTACTACCCGAAAATTATCTTGGATAGATTCTACCTTATTGAAAAGGCTTTATTGTGTTGATTCTAGTTTTTTACACACCTCCAATGCCCAAGCTTGGAAAATATCTATATCTATAACCATGTTCTCAACTAATCTTACCTTGGCCTGTAATTGCTTCAAAAATTCACTTTGCTGAATGGCCTTTACTCTACTCGTCTATACATTCTTGTGAATTTCATCAAGGCTAGATTTGAGTTGTTGAATTTCCTGTTTATCACTGGCTCTAATCTATTAAAAACCCTTGTTGATCTCACTCCTGACATTCTTCTCCACAATATTCACTTGACTCTACAATTGACTTATCAGTAAATCTTTTTGCTTCAATCGTTCGTTTAAGTTACCGACTAAAAATGGGTTTTCTGTTGCAAAAGCTCCTAGCGAACCTGCAACTTCGGAAGAAACATCTTCCTCTTCCAAAGCCCCTCAATCTAATAACATCCTATGTCTTTTAACAACCACACCTTCCTTTCGATGTGTTTCACTTTTTACCACATCCCTTCTCTTCTTACTGAAGAAGAATTTTGAAGGAGGCATCTCTGCTACCAAAATAGGTGTTAGGTCTTCTATGAATACAACCTCGGCATTCTGATTTCCTTTGTTGTATTGTAGAGGTGTGATGGACTGGATAGGACTACCTATCTTAGTGGATGGAAGCTTCCCGACCATGTCAGTAGTTGTTCTTGTCAAGGTCTCAGTTTGATCTTTAGCTTGATCACCTTATACATTAGTTGTCGTGGTGTCTCCTTGCTGAGTCAATACCTTAGTCTTCTCCATGATTTCTCCAGTCTCTTTTCTGTTGGAGCCTATTATTTCTAACTCTTGTGTTTCAACTTGTTGAGTTTCTGGAAGCATAAAGGTTTCTCCTTGCAATACCTTGGGGAGGCTATTTCTTCGATGCTTCTGGAAATTATAAAACTCGGTTATTTTATCTGGTGACAAAGATTGAACTTGACTCAAAACCTCTTGATATGACCTCACTCCTCGGAATATTTCATCCTGAGGGGAATCTTCATGTTCATACCTTTTCAGATTGCATCTGTCCATGTGGTTACCTACGATCTTCTGTGAATCGTGCTTATTGAATTTGATATCGACCAGCGTGATTTCTCGCAGGGCCGCGAACTCCACTTTCGAATAGCCAAAATCTAGCAGAGAAAATGTACCAATATGAAGGGGGGAAATGGCCATACCTTTTTCTATACTGCTTTGAGATCCTTACTAATCCCTCCAAGCACAGTTTGATTCCCTACTTCATGGCACACCAATTGGTCTCGTAAAAATTGAGGTAGAGCATGTGGAAGAACCGAACAGCCGAAAACCCTAATATAGGATAAATTCTCCTCGATGTACCTGTATGCTATCTTGCCTAGATTAGTCACAATTTTTTCGGAAATTATGGGAGGTGGGTAACCATATATAGCAGTTTTCATCGGCACCACTACCTAGTTGCAGATTTCATAAAAGAATTATTTCACCTTGTCTTCCCAAAGCTTCGAATGATAAATATGTATAGGTTCATCACTATTTGGAGTCCAAATCTAGCCCATCAGAGGAAAAGGTGTCATAAAGCAGATGACATCCATGATATAAGATGACATGAAGAATGGGGTTGGTTTCCATTTGGATTTTAGTGACTGATACTCTGTAATATCCTTAACCAAATTGTCTAACAGTATCTTGGCCCAATCAAATGAATAACCCTCTGCTACTGTGTGCATAATGGGTACCCACGGTAAATAGAAATGGGATGTGTCTTATTTCCCGTGGAGTATACACATCATCATTGTTATATACATTATGTGAGGTTCTAATGAAGAAACCGTGTATACGCCATGGGAGTCGGCTCTGAACTTCTCGGGGCGAGAGTACTAATCTTTAATTAAGTAGGGAAGGTTTTTTTCATATTGGGCACATTCCTTCTTGTCAAAATCTATTAGGAAATTGGCATCATAAACAAAATTGGATACCAGAGACAATTTGTACATCACCTGTAGATGTTCTGGCTGGAAATACCCAACTACGACCTTTTGTGAATTGAAAATGGTTCTGGTAGGGATATCCACATTCTCCAATGCCCAACCGATCACATCGTTGTAAGGAAAGAGCCTAGGCCTCGTCACTATTTTATGTAGCTCTAACTGGGCAACAATTTTGTATTTGGTGGCTAGGTCCTCGGTCTCATTTTCACTTGAATCGTTCGGGAAATTTACCAATTCATACTGTAAAACATTGAATACTTGCGTCTAGGATTTAACAATGTCTATGTTCTGGGCGAGGTGTCAGAGAGGACATTTGTGTTTTGGCTTGAACTTTCACCAGTCGTTTTAGGTGATTTTCATGGAGCCATTGTATTAGGTCTCAAATCTCTATTATCTGTTACAGTAAATGCACAAGACTTGTTATCCAGGAAACTTGTTGCTCAGTAAAAATGGACAATTAAATTTGAAGTTCAATATCCCTTCACTTTAACTGCATCGAGTTACCAATACTTTTACTGACGGAGCATTTACTTTCCTTAATGAATAAGATTTAGGCAGTGGTCTAAGATCTACTTTGGAATGATTGTCGTAAATCAATTATTAACATCATTAATTTTTGGGAAAAGCACAAATGAGATTTGAATTTATCCGAGTCACTATTTAGCGAAGGATTAATTATGTGATAATCATCGTTAATGCGTCAGTTAATTACACTTATCGTTAAGTAAATTTCATGATTTCAGATATCGGGATATCCTATAACATTCCAAGGTACAATCCCCGAAACGCGAAATCGCGATGCGATTAATTAACTTTAATCATGTTTAATCCTTTTAAATAATTGTGATTAACCTAAGACAGTTTTGCGATTTCGGATATCGGGACTTTGATAGTCGTTGCGCGCAGGATCCCCAAAACACAAAATCATGGCATGATCAATTAACCGTTAATCTCTTTTAATTCTTAATTAATCTGGTTTAGATCTTAAGACGATTTTGTGACTTCGACTATCAGGACTTTGGAAGTTTTGTATGTTGAAATGTCTATATCGCGAAACTCCAAAACCCACTCTTTCGAATGTAGTCTTCAGTGATTTGACTCGTTAATGAGTATGCAAATTTATAACTTTTTAGATATTAGGGTTGTTCGATTAGGTGAAAAACTCCATCAACGGTGAGACTCAAGCGTGCATTGTTTTTATTTAAATGAGGATGAAATCTATTAAAGTCTAAAGTTTTATAAATATGTATTTGTTCCAACATCGTGAAGGGAATTTTTGTGATGGTAGATGCTTAATTAGTGTACATCCATATAACTAATTATTTAATTCGTTGAAAAACCAAATTGCAGCTCTTGTAATTAGAAAATTATTAAATCGTTGCCAAATCAAATTGCAGCTCCTGTAATTAGAAAATTATTGAATCGTTGCCAAATCAAATTGCAGCTCCTCTAATTAGAAAATTATTGAATCACTGCCAAATCAAATCGCAACCCTTGTTTTTAGAATCATTGATCTCTACCAAATCATTATGTAGCTTCTTATTTAGGAATCCGTCATGGACACGGTGAATTAAAGTTATAGCTCTGGAAAATAAATCATTGGATCTTGTCAAGTCTGAAATTCTAAAATGGTAAACTTGTTAAGTTGTTGTAAGATTTCGTGCAATCCAAAATTGGATCTTCGAATTATCTTGTATATTCTATTTGTAATTTGAAATTAGAACTTGTATGTTCTTGTTTAACCTATTTGCAATTTTGAAAATAAATTTTCATTGATCAAGTAAAACTTAATTGTAAACTGTAATTTCGATCTCATGTAGTCTTGATAAATCTCTGGCTAAATCTTAAACTAGAATTCCTTAAGGTTCCTAAAAAATTTCCACGTCACTCTATAAGAATAACACTTCAATTGAGTCGTTGGAAATTTAAATAATAGACCCTATTAGGATTTTGATTGTCTCTGTATATATTAGTGCAATTCTGGGAAGTGAAATCTGTTGAATCATTGCAATCAATTTACAAGTTGGAGATCAGACTTTGTTGGTCACTATAAAATGTAACTGTGATCTGGAATTAACTTTCGCATATATTGGAATGTCTTGAATCCCGATAATTTAGGAATATATTGGTCTCTTTGATTTAATTGATTACAAAGTAAATGATTTTATTGATCGTTGTAGAATTTATTGTCGATATTGAATATGGATTCAGTATGAATATTGTAATTATAGTTGTGAATTGGGAAACAAAATTGTAGCAACCACTATGGTATTAGTTACATTTATGATTGGAGTTTCTTTGAACGCTATGTTTTAGTTAAATACTTTGGAAACTAGAACTTAGTAT
>SNQJ01S0014069.1:55209-97420 GCA_010110895.2 Picea sitchensis
CTGCACTCCCCCGCGTGGAAGAGTGTACATACTTCTGGGGTGTAAATACTTCATGGGGTATAAACACAGCTGAAAGCAAGGACCTCTGAATGAAGAAGATAATCAGGCTCCACAACCAACAGACCCAACAATGGAAAATATTGGTTATGTCTGTGAAGTCTTGGCACATTTTTTATTTATCTATGAGAATAATGTAGATTTTGAAGTTATATGGTTTCTAAAAATAAAATAAAAATGATAACAACCAGCTTCACAATGGGGTTTTAAACCCAGTCAGTTTATACACCAATTATTGGGTTTTTGATACAAGTTTTATATGATGAAGGGTCGATGGCTTTATGGGTTTTTTCTCAGCCTCCCATGTTGGCTTGAGGCAATCTGGTTATATTTTTTTTTAATTGACCTTGTAAACAATCTCATATAAAATGTTCTGCTAAGTTTAAATGGATATCTATGGAAAAAGAAAAAAGGGAAATCAAAATTGTAAAGTTTGACAATCCTGAAATTTTCCTTTGGTTTTATATTGAACACTATAAAAAAAAATTGTGTCTTGGATTTAATTGTTAATAGAGAAAGGTTTTTGGCAAATGATGGCAATGCCGATTTTAAAGTTAATAAATGTCATTTCATGTAATAGAACAATAATCATTTCATTCTCATTCATTATCTCACTTCCATCTCATTATATGCCCATCGCCTTCCCAAATACATTTAATTTATTCCATGTTCTATTATTATGAATTTCATTTAAAAAAAAAAAGGATTAAAAGGAAAAGAAAGGGGCTAGATGACGATTGGTGTTGGAAATTTGGATGTAGAGACATTGTTTTTGTAAGGAATTTACCTCTGCATTTTCTTGAACAGTATTCGTTGCTTGGTTCCCGTCCATGCTACCATTTTTCGCTCATTACAAAGCCTCTCATATTCTCAATAGCCCTATCACTCCATGTTCAAATCACAATTGATTATTGAATTTAAAATTATGACAGATGGATGGATTGCATGCACTTATGTTGTGAATGATAGAGCCAACCTTTTCATTTTATTTAGGTAGAGTATTGATGAATGGATTGTTAAGAGTTTTTAATAACATGATTGGAATATTGCTTCAGGATGATTTTCTTTAGCAGAGGCAGCAATGGCAGAGGTGCAAATAGGAAATAATTGGAAAAGAGACCATAGAAGGCCAAGCTTTTTGATACATTTTGACATTGATCCACAAGAACTAAATAAATTTTTCCAAGATGGGTTTTTAAATATAGTTGGCCAAGGAATTATGAAACTTATACCTGAGAGGCATCCTTTCCAACCACATCAAAATTTCTCTGGTGTCCATGACCCCCCTCATGTGTCTATGCAGCCAGAACCACCTGCCAATGATGGCTGGCAGGAAATTGTTCATCAACCTGTTTCATCACCATGGTTGGCCTACGATGTTGTTGCCATTACCCCCTCCTCCACCACCAATCAACCCAAATTCCCAAGCTGGTCGTTTTGTCTCTCCAGTACATTCCTCTCATGCAAGCAAAAGATTAAAATATGCCATCCTTGAGCCAAAATTAGATAAAGGAAAAGAGGTGGCTAATCCCTCCAAGTCTTCTAAATACTCCTATGAATCAATATACTCTCAAATCCACCTCAAATATGATTGTTCCCATGTCATCAGTGCAATCCACCCACAAGGTTCCAATCAGTTGAAGGTTGTTTCACTGGATAAATCAGAAAAGGGTTGAAGAGAAAGCAGTAGTGAAAAGAGGCAAAACGCCTCACAACAAATATGGTTTTTAATCATGTTAATTATATATATTTTCTTAGGACAGTATTTTTATTTGATATGATAGTATTTTGGAAAGAAAATACATATTTAGACAAAGTTTTGGACAGCATGGATATAATTTTATTTTTGGATATAGTCATATTCTATTTTTCTAACATTAAAATATTTGACTATTAATATGAGGATGGGATTTACAAGGTGGATGTGTGAATTAAATATTGTGGGTATTATACTTCATGTTTTGATGATTATTAAAGAAATGAAAATTGGAGTGACAAGGGGTCCCACCTATTTAGTTATTATTTAAATAGACCCTTATTTATATATTATTATTTACTTGTCTCAACTAATTAGTTAAACTAATTAATCTTAACAAAAGAAATGTAATTGAACTACCATAAATTATTGAGAAAGAATAAAATCTCAATCAAAAGAAGAGACAAGGGGGAGAGAACAGAAGGGGAACTTCTTATATACCGTATTCTCTATACTTGTGAAATAATTATTTTCTTCATTCATTTTGAGTTTACTAGAAAGTTAAACCATCTTGATGATAGCAGTGTCTTAGTAAAGGAAGCATGATTCAAAACTGAATCATATCTTTCAGCAGCTTATTTCTAAAGGTGTATGATTTATCTTTGGTAGTCTGTGTGTTCTTGTTTGTTTATGGATTAGATTTCATGACTGATAAAAAATATTTTGCAGAGTCAAGTGACAACATTTTTATGGCAAGTTGATCCAGATATTTAGCTTCAGTTTTCTTTTGTTGTCAGAGTCTTTTGGTATGGTTCCCATTGGAGACTTCAAAATTTGACTTTGGTCCCACCCTTGCAGGGGTTTGTAAAGAGAGTTATTCTTTGTATCTCAGAATGAAGTTAATATAAAAATCAGATTTATGATTTCAGTCTCACATGTGTGTCTTAATGATATTGTTTAGATTTTAGTTTTATTCTTGTTTCTTATCCATGTACACACTTATGTATATCTCTTTTTTTTTTTCTTGTTTACAGTTACATATAACATATAAAATCAGCCTTAGTCCCTAGTACATATTACCCATGGATTAAGAGATTGTTTTGAATTAAAGGCTATAAACTCCGGGTAACATTCCCAACTATCTTTCCTTAGCCTAGAAAGATCTTAAAATGATTGGATAAGGTTCTTCATATCGTTTCCTCAACAAACCGTTAGATTAGTTTGGGATCTATCATGATTGTCAGATAGAATCAAGTGGAAGGACAAGATAAGCGAACCCCATAAGACACGAAGTCTTGAAACCTACAAAATTGTGAAGTAAACACCGACTGTAATATCTCGTGGAGAAAGTTTGGATCAGATCGCAGTCATTGGATCAAGAAGGATATAGAAAGATTCGATACTCCTGAGCTTCGCCACTTCGGCGATTACTAGAAACAAGTAAGAATCCATGAAATCCCAAAGTCAAGAAATAACATCGATTGTCTGATCAAGACAAGGAAAGATCTACGATGATAGATATATTCGGTACTTTGACAATGATCAAAGGATGGTATAAAAGTGCCAAATATCCCGAAGCTATGAAGTAAAGAAAACTCAAAATCCTAGTCAGCAAGGACATGTGGCCCAATCAGATAATGACAAGTGTCAAATACATTTGGCACATAAGGTCTATGAAAGTCACAAATCAGGGTGACACATAGAACACCCACTACGGGTCCATGTCATCATAGGTGACATCAACACGCCATGTCATTTTGAAACTAAAGCATCCGAGATAACCATATTTTCCTACCAGCAAAACTACCCAAAGCGTCAAAGGTCGAAGTCAAGAATTGATGTTAGTCATTGATCTAAGGTCCACCAAAATATAATTCGATCATTCGATCGAGTACAATGGAAGGATACCGTAAGTTGTACTAACAAATGACAATAAACGATCACCACAAATTTATGACTTATTCAATAGGTAAACACTCCGGAGGGATTGAACTACCTGAGAGTTTGAGTATCCTGGAGTCCCAAAGTCATGAATAGTCGAATACCCGAAGAGCGGGAGCACCTTTGTACCTAAGTATACGGTCCTAGCTCCTATACATGTGAAGTTTATCAAGGAGGGAATGTTGATACACCATTCAACAAAATTTTCTCCAGAAGAGTTGGAAGACTACAAAGGTTGGAGTCTCGAAACACCGAAGTACCAAAGTCAATGATAACCATCCACTCAAATGTAGATTAAGTCGTGATCATCGATTTTTTTGAAGCCTCTCAATAAGCCAGGATCGTCCATCCAACAGAATATTAAATATCAATCGTCCAATCTACTAGTGAATACAATATACGCACTTCGGTGACATGTACTCCAGGAGGATTGAATGACTAAAAAAGTCAGAAGTCCTAAATGAAAAAGTACCGAAGAACATGGTTTCAACACCGGTCATGTGATAAGGTAAAGACACTAAACGGGCTAGAAGTAAATAATCCCTCGGACATTTGAATACAGTCCCATGTAGAAGAATAGGGGCGAAAGAAGAAAGCGCTAGAAAAACAATGCTTGGAATGGATAAGCTCGTGGTTTTGAGCTCACAATCACACGAATTTTGGTTTGAAGGGAGCACCTATTGATTAAAACTTGAATTTAGAACAATTCGATATCTGTAGACTAATGAACCGATACACAGACATGATTAAAGAAGAGTTAAAACTTGAGCATTATGAATAAAGAATAAAAAAATGATATTATTTAAAGTTTAATATTATCATTTAAATGAAAGGGTACAATAGTTCATTATCAAAAGACACAATGGTTCAAATTCACACCAGTTGGAAGACTATTTAAAAAATAAAGAATGGTGAGAAGAAAGTGTCTATGTAGTCCAGATTAGAAGATCAAAAGAAGAAGCAGAGTCCAAGAAGAAGAACTGATGATACTTATGCAGTGAGGGTGGAAGGCAGGAGAAAGGAAGGATTCATATCCTTTACTAAGTAAAGTGTGAAAACAAGGGATTTGGTGCTTCCTTGGGTTGGTGCCCTGAAAAATAAGGGATTCGGTGCTTCCTAGGGTTGTTTCCCTAAATACAAGGGAGTTGGTTTTTCCTAGGGTTGATGCCCTAAAACAAGGGATTTGGTGCCCTGAAGAAGGGGATTTGTGTCTCCAAGAGTTGGCACTCTAAAGAGAATCGGTTTCCTTCACAATCTTAGATTACACTTTATAAATCCTTGTAATTCTTGTTAATTATATTTATATAATTGATCTTAAATACAAGTCCATTGATGATCTATTGTGATGATTAATAAAATAAAAAAGTAATTAATAATTGTTTAAAAAAGGGTAATACTAATTCACCCCCCCCCCTCTCAGTATTTCAACAATAATACCCCAACTAAGATTCCCAGATTTGAAAATGTATATGTACATGTGATATATAGGTTGGTGAGATAGTATAATTTTGGATTAAAGAGCTTGTTTGTGATTTTGGGCCAAAGTGCCTATATAATGAAGCTCAAAGATCATTACTGTTAAAAGGTGTAAGAGGCTAGAAATGTAATTGTAAATGTACTCTGATTAGTACAATAAAAACACATCATCAAATAAAAACCAAAACAAACAAAGATTATGGGGGGCTAGGACTCCACGAGAGGGAAAGGTGAGGGGGATAAGAGGCTTATGAAGTGGGATAAGATGAAAATATATTATTTTATTTTAACCAAATTCTTTTACCTTGACTTATGCTAAATCCAAATAATGTGTATCAAGGTGGTTGGAGGTGGACTTCATATAGTATGGGGGGAAATAACTCCACAAGAGGGAAAGGTGAGGGGGATAAGAGGCTTAGGAAGGGGGATAAGCCACACACACAAACATGCACGCGCGCGCGCCATTCGAATTAATATATTTCACATCGAAATTGGCAAGGAATTTCCCCTATTACATGCATCAATAACATGTCTCTTTCCATGTACTCTCTCCTCATCTTACTCAAATGATTCCTAAGAACATGGATGATTTTAGGGGCTAAATTTCGCTCATGGGCTAATTTTCCATGGTTTTTCCAAAAACGAGATTCGCTATTTTAAAAATGATTCGCCCAAATTCTATCGGATAAAGTTATTTTACCTTAACAATCGCCAAAAATTTATAAAAACTATATAAAATCCTTAGAAATTTGAATATTTTTACAAAAATATCGCCAAACATTTATAGTTGGCATATGAAGGATTAGTAAGATTCGCCAAGGTTTCTACATTTTAAAATAATTTTCCATCCTTAAAATCATCCCTACCTAAGAATCCCCAATTCCATTCGGAACTAAAGATTAAATTTTCATGTTCTTAACTTGCCACTTGACAGTCTAGGAAGTCCACCCCCAACCACCTTGACATATATATATATATATATATATATATATTCCAAGTGGCAAGTTAAGAACATGCAAAATTAATCTTTGGTTCCAAAGGGAATTGGGGATTCTTAGGAATCATTCGAACAACATGAGGAGAGATTATAGGGGAAGAGACATGTTATTGATGCATGTAATAGGGGACATTCCTCGCCAATTTCGATGTGAAATATATTAATTCGAATGGGGTGTGAGATAGTGAGACCCATTGTGACCCTACTACACCAAAACCTTATGAATTCTAGGTGAATTATGTTGGTTTGTTGTTCAAAATTCTCATTGGGTTTCCTTAGAGAAGGTTGTATCCTTGTATTGAGAATTGTATGGGTGGGTTACCCATTGTGTGAAGCTTGGAGGGTAATTGAGGACTCCATTAGTGTAGCTAGAATTCCTATCGCCACATCTCAAGTAATTTTTGGTGGGCTTGTGTTGGAGCCCTAGAAGGGAAGGAGGATGACCTAATGGACTGTATGGCAGAGAAAGCACTCCACTTCCTTGGGTTGTGCAGGATGAGGGGAATGAGATCTTGTAGGTTGGAATTCTTTCAATATTTTGGTACCTTGGCCTAGTTGATAACCTAAACTGACTACCAGACCATAGCCATCTCTAGTGAACCTTTTTCCCTTATGGAGTCATAGTCCCTGATCGTGAAAGAATTATTGTTGAGAGAACTACAACAAGAATGTCTATGGCTGGAAAGAATGTCTAAGGTCTGCATCCAGTTGGTGGACATTTATAAAGATAAGCATTCTTATTTATTAGCTTCATTATGGTGTTTATGCTATGTATTTATTATTTTAATTTTTTTTATGTTTAGGAGATATTATCAATATTTTCATGAGTTGTGCATGAGCCTGCTTGTCAATTTCCATGCATATTTCTTCATATAGCAGGTCATAATATGAATTGGTATCATAGTTGTGTTGAATCGGTGAATTGATGGGGAAATTCAGGAAAAATTTCCCAATGCCCCACCATACTAGTAGGCACCAGGTGGTCAGGTACATTACACACATTTTCATGTTTCTGTGGTCTCATGACTTCTTCATATGCAATTTTAGTTGAACTATGTTCTATGTTGATACTTAGACAAAATTGGGACACAAAAAATCCCCGATCACACCTTCCAACTCGTGCCCAAGTTGGGTTCTGCCTTTCATTACTCTGACATGCCAATGTGGCTTCAAATGCTATGACCCTATGATCAAGGGATTGCAACCGCTAAATCTAGCTCCTAGCAATGCGTTAAATCTTTTGGGTACTCAATTGATGATGTGTTGATATAAAAAATGAATGATATGTTCCTTATTATTTTATGGATGCAAATACATATTTGTTTAATTTATTACATTGATTTTACTATGTTGAACACCCTCTAGTGAAATTTGTTTCATTTGACCTATTCACTTCTCCAATTAAATTTGTTTTATATAACATGTTTATCCTAGAAAAAAACCTAAAACATTATACACAAAAGTATTCCTACACAGAGCGCTTGAGGGATAGAAACCCCACCCCTCAAAAATAATAATGAAAAAATTAGTTGTATAAAAGAATGAAATAATATTTGCAATCTTGAAAATGGCCAAACGTTATGGCTTCACGCCCAACTATATCTACAAACAGCTCAAGCAACGCTTTAGTCATGTTGTTTCGCTCATACATAGAAATGATATACGATTAAAAACATCTATCAAATATTTCATATGTGACTATGTATGTTTTCACAGTTGATCATGATTGAGAACCTTTTGAAGATGGAGATAAATTGTATAAAAAAATTTAACATATTTTATCTCCAAAAAATTCTCAATCATATTCCATATACCTATTAAACATTTCCATCTAGAGTTTCTTTGATTTTTCTATTTTCACTCCTTCACTCCTGGTCAAGAGCATTCAATAACATGTAATAGGTTCCCATGTTTTACCTTTCTTAAGCATCGAATTTTCCGTTTAAACCTCATATAAAATCATTGAAATATGTCTTGAAAAAAACTCTTCCATGGTTGTCAAATAAAAAAATATGGTTTGTCCCCTAATATAAAAATGTTCCTCCCTGAAACCTACTTTTACTTATACTTCAACTTTTACTTATACTTCACCACCTGAGATAATTCCTATAATGTTTAATTTAAAAATTTGTAAATAAAACATGGTGTATCAACTAGACAATCAAACCCATCTACTGCTAAATCCACTTCTATAACCATAATTGAAATAAGATAGTAAATTTTAAGTAATTTTGACCAAGAATCTAAATATATATCCTAGTGCTTTTTATTAAGAGGGATTTCATTTGATTTATTTGCTACTTTCAATGAATTCTACTGAGAGACCGAGACCCCTACTCCGAGAAAATAAATTTTCTTGTACCCTTGGAAAAATTAATTTCAAATAACCACCTAAATAGATCATCCTTTAATAAAAAAATAAAAAAAAGTATAGATTTAAATAATTGTAAAAAAACAATAATAAAAATGGTTAAAAAGAATATATCTGAAATATATTATTAGTTAATATTAGTGAGAAATGGAATGCATTTTACAATTTCTTTTGTTTTTAACTTCATGATGCAATTTTATTTAAAGATATAGGACTGTATGAAGTATCTATACAAAGAAGTGACGCCAAAAGTTGAATATGTTTTTTATTTGAATGTGCGTGCAAACCATTCTCCTATTAACATTCATTTGATCATCTTGAAAATTTATGTTTACAAATCAACGTCATGACACTGAACATGTGATAATTATACGATAAATATGAATATCATAAGTATGAAAATGTCATATTGTAGGGAAGCAATTGGAATATGCATTTAATTTAATCTTTGCATGTATAATTGTAAATTTATGCTATGTATAACCTTTATTTCAAATATGAATTTTTACCATAAATATGAATATCATAAGTATGAATATATATTGTAGGAAAGCAATTGGAATATGCATTTAATTAATTTAATATCATAAGTATGAATATATATTGTAGGAAAGCAATTGGAATATGCATTTAATTTATTTAATATCATAAATATGAATATATATTGTAGGAAAGCAATTGGAATATGCATTTAATTTAATTTTTGCATGTATAATTGTAAATTTATGCTATTTGTAACTTTTATTTACAATATGAATTTTTATTTATTTCTTAATTTTTTAATTTTTTTAATATCATGCTTATCATCTTTATTATGTAATAGTGGTTTTTGTTATCATAAACTTCTTTCAAGTGGATTGTATTTTAATAATATATCTTTTAATTATATTAAAATATTATATAATTAAATAATATATATTAGATAAAAATGATAAAAGCAAATTGTTGTATATAATTATAATATATTTAATTATATATGTAAGGGTAAGATTTAATTAATAAATATGATTTTGTACTATATTTTTTAAGATCAATTTGGGTCTATTGAATTTTAAAATTTATATTTGTGTGTATTGATTAATTGGTGAACTCTTTCTTGATAAATTTTTTGGTATGATTCTCGTCATCTAATTTATGTCATTGTGACTTCAATGTTTATGATATTGATGTTATTTATGTAGATATGTTAAAATTCACTTCAAATTATAAAAGTAGCATTTTTTATTAAAAAAAATTATATATATATATATATATATATATATAAACCAAATTACTTTACCTTGAATTATGCTAAAGACAAATCAATATGAAAATGAGTGCCAAGGTGGTTGGGGATGGACTTCCTAGGCTGCCAAGTGGCAAGTTAAGAACATGAAAATTTAATCTTTGGTTCCAAAGGGAATTGGATATTCTTGGGAATCATTCGAACAACATGAGGAGAGAGTAAAGGGGAAGATACATGTTATTGATGCATGTAATAGGGGAAATTCCTTACCAATTTCGATGTGAAATATATTAATTTGAATGGGGTGCGAGATAGTGAGATCCGTTGTGACCCTACTACACCAAAACCCTATGAACTCTAGGTGAATTATGTCGGTTTATTGTTCAAAATGCTCATTAGGTTTCCTTGGAGAAGGTTGGATCCCTGTATTGAGAATTGTATGGGTGGGTTACCCATCGTGTGAAGCTTGGAGTGTACTTGGAGACTCCATTAGTGCAACTGGAATTCCTATCGCCACATCTCAAATAATTATTGGTGGGCTTATGTTGGAGCCCTAGAAGGGAAGGAGGACGACCTAAGGGACTGTGTGGCAGAGAAGGGACTCCACTTCCTTGGGTTGTGCAGGATGAGGGGAATGAGATCTTGTAGGTTGGAATTATTTCAAGATTTTGGTACCTTGGCCTAGTTGATAACCTAAACTGACTGCCAGTCCATAGCCATCCCTAGTGAACCTTTTCCCTTGTGGAGTCATAGTCCATTTTCGTGAATGAATTGTTGTTGAGAGAACTACAACAACAATGTCTATGGTTGGAAAGAATACCTGAGGTCTACATCTAGTTGGTGGACATTTATAAATATAAGCATTATGATTTATTAGCTTCATTATGGCATTTATGATATGTATTTATTGTTTTAATTGTTGTTATGTTTAGGAGATATTATCAATATTTTCATGAGTTTTTCATGATCATGCATGTCAATTTCCATGCACATTTCTTCATATAGCAGGTCATAATATGAATTGGTATCATAGTCAGGGATGATTTTAAGGATGGAAATTTATTTTAAAATGTAGAAACCTTAGCGAATCTTACTAATCCTTCATATGTCAACTACAAATGTTTGGCGACATTTTTGTGAAAATGTTCAAATTTCTAAGTATTTTATATAGTTTTTATAAAAAATTGGCGATTTTTAAGGTAAAATAATTTTATCCTATAGAATTTGGGCGAATCATTTTTAAAATAACGAATCTTGTTTTTGGAAAAACCATGGAAAATTAGCCCATGAGTGAAATTTAGCCCCTAAAATCATCCTTGAGATTCATAGTTGTGTTGAATCGGTGAATTGATGGGGAAATTCAGGAAAAATTCCCCAATGCCCTGTCATACCAGCAGGTGGCACCATGTGGTCGAGTACATTACACACATGTTCATATTTCTATGGTCTCATGACTTCTTCATATTCAATTTCAATTGAACTATGTTCTATGTTGATACTTAGACAAAATTGGGACACAAAAACTCCTCGACCACAACTTCCAACTCGTGCCTAGGTTGGGTTCTGCCTTTCATTACTCTAACGTGCCAATGTGACTTCAAATGCTATGACCTTGTGGTCAAGGGATTGCAACCGCTAAATCTAGTTACGAGCAATGTCTTAAATCTTTTGGGTACTCGATTGATGATGTGTTGATATAAAAAATGAATGATATGCTCCTTATTCTTTTAAGGATGAAAATACATATGTGTTTAATTTATTACATTGATTTTACTATGTTGAACACCCTCTAGTGAAATTTGTTTCATTTGACTGGTTCACTTCTGCAGTTAAATTTGTTTTATTTAACATGTTTATCCTGGAAAAAAACCTAAAACATTATACAGAAAAAGTATGCCTACACGGAGTGCTTGAGGGATAGAAACCCCACCCCTCAAAAATAATAATGAAAAAATCAGTGGTATAAAAAGAATGAAATAATATTTGCAATCTTGAAAATGGCTAAATGTTTTGGCTTCACGCCCAACTATATCTACAAACAACTCAAGCAACTTTTCAATCATGTTGATTCGCTCATACATAACAATGATATGCGATTAAGAACATTTATTGAATATTTCATATGTGACTATGTATGTTTTCACAGTTGATCATGATTGAGAACATTTTGGAAATGGAGATAAATTGTATAAAAAAAATTAACACATTTTATCTCCAAAAAAATCTCAATCATGTTCCATATACTTTCCATCTAAGTTTCTTTAATTTTTCTATTCTTCACTCCTTGTCAAGAGCATTCAATAACATGTAATAGGTTCCCATGGTTTTACCTTTCTTAAGCACCAAATTTTCCGTTTAAACCTCATATGAAATCATTGAAATATGTCCAAGTGAACCAAACTCTTACATGGTTGTCAAATAAAAAAGCTATGGCTTGTCCCCCGATGTAAAAGTGTGCCTCCACCACCTACTTTTACTCATACTTCACCACCCGTAATAATTCCTATGGTGTTTAATTTAGGAATTTGTAAATAAGACATGGTGTATCAACTAGATAATCAAACCCATCTACTGCTAAATCCACTTCTATAACCATAATTGGAATAAGATAGTAAATTGTAAGTAATTTTGACTAAAAGTCTAAATATATATTATAGTGTTTTTTATTAAGAGGGATTTCATTTGATTTATTTGCTATTTTCAATGGATTCTACTAAGGAATTATATTGAGAGATCAAAACCGCTACTCTGAGAAAATAAAAGAATTTCAAATAATCACCTAAATTGTAGCATAATAGATAATCAATTTAATAATAAAAAAATATATAGATTTAAATTATGGTAAAAAATAATAATAATAAATGGTTAAAAATAATATATCTGAAATATATTATTAATTAGTATTAGTGAGAAATGGAATGCATTTTACAATTTCTTTTGTTTTTAACTTCGTGATGCAATTTTATTTAAAGATATAGGATTGTATGAAGTATCTATACAAAGAAGTGACGCCAAAAGTTTTGAGTATGTTTTTTATTTGAAACTTCGTGATGTAATTTTATTTAAAGATATAGGATTGTATGAAGTGTCTATACAAAGAAGTGACGCCAAAAGTTTTGAGTATGTTTTTTATTTGCATGTGCATGCAAACCATTCTCCTATTAACATCCATTTACATCCATTTGATCATCTTGAAAATTTATGTTTACAAATCAAGGTCATGAGAATAAACATGTGATAATTTTACGATAAATATGAATATCATAGGTATCAATATGTCATAGAATAACTTTTGTTTAAAATATGTTTATTTATTTATTTCTTATGTGTTGCTGTAATTTTCTTTCAATCATACTTATTTAATTGTGGTTTTTGTTATCATAAACTTTTTCCAAGTGGATTGTATTTTAATAAGATAGCTTTTAATTATATTAAAATAATATATAATTAAATAATATATATTAAATAAGAAGGATAAAAGCAAATTGTTATATACAATTATAATATATTTAATTATATGTAAAGGTAAGATTTAATCGATAAATATGATTTTGTACTATCTTTTAAGATTAATTTGGGTATATTGAATTTTAAAATTCATATTTTTGTGTATTGATTAATCTGGTGAGCTCTTTTTTTATAGTCTTTTTTTATGATTCTCGTCATTTAATTTATGTCATTGTCGCTTTAATGTTTATGATATTGATGTTATTTACACAAATGTGTTAAAATTCACCTCAAAATAAAAGTTGTTTTTCCATTAATAGCATTTTTAATTGAAAAAAAGCAATGTAAGGATTGAGACCATATCTAGTTTTTACACAACATTACAAGAGTGAGTTAACAAAATTGATACCCAGTTATAATTTCCTAACTTAATAGGTTATATAAGATGTCAGTGATTGAAATATGATTATCTTAAGTCAAACTAAATGGTTAATTTCTTATCTTTGCTCTTAGGACGTTGCTTTCCAAGAGAGGAAGGAAAATAATACAATGAACTTGATCGACTTGAATCAAACTCATTAAATTCTTTTGTTGTAATTATTTTATCCAACACAACTAGTGTGAAATAGATTATGCATATGCATGGTCGATTATTAATATCCATGGATGATTGTAATATCTGTGGTTGGTTCCTAAAACCGATACCACAAGACTTATTAAATCCCAACAATCATAAAATGCACACGATGGTTTTGAAACATTTGATAGGAAGTATACGATAGACTATAACACTCATGTTTCCCATGCCATGGAAAATAGGCATGACTTTCATAGACATGGAAGGAGGATGTAAACAAACTTGAATTCACAATAGGAAAATCCATACATTAAGGATAGAAAAACAACTTATAATTGGTCTAAATGATACATCAAGAAAGAAGATAATGGAATTATGTTGTGGCCATGCATTGTTAAGTGCATTAGAAGAACCAATATGTATCACGAGTGTTTCCCTTATGCATGATAGTATAGGCTTAAAGGCCTAGTTATGGGCATTGAAAATATGCCATTGGATATGCAGTAATAAACAATCACATAATGCACTAAACTAACTAGGTAACCTAAGGAAGTAAGGAAGACACTAGCTATTTAGGGAAGATGCAGGGAAATAAAATTGATCAATTCGAGAGAATAATAGTAGAATTCCTCGATGGTACGCATCAAATGAAGTAAAATTTGAAGCAATGTTTATATACCTTAAGATAGTATGCAACTGCACTTGGAAGGATAGTTCATCAATTATTATAATGAGAAGATGGAAATATAAGTATAGAGAGACAATGATCATAAGGACGGAAGGAAAGCTTCCAAGTTTTGATCCCCATGCTAGCATCATATATATCTAATGATGATAACCTATTATAGTCATTCTAACAATGACCAACTTGGAAGGATGAGGTGAATAGAAAAGGGAAATAGATATATACTTAAGATGAGTGAGTGGAATTTTCACAAACGAGCATAACAAATCAACGAAAAATAATAGCATGTTCTCAAATGTGATGGATTTTGGATTTAGGAATAATCAAGATGAAACAACTTAGCACTGTTGAGGTATCCCACAAATGAATAACCCTATGGAAAATGGTTGTTGAATCACAAAAGTGTTTCTAGATAGAAACATGATAAGAATCACTATAAGGCCTAAACAAGGACGATGCCTAATAGAAAGCAAATGTTGTCAATTAATAGATTTGAGTTAAATGATTCGAATAATAATGTAGGTTATTTTAAGGAATTTTAGAAGGTATTGTGACATTATATTAAATAAATAAGTAATCCATGAGTACCCACAAGATGGGAACATAGAAGACAAGTTATAAATTATGAAAATTATACTAGTGAAAGGGGGAAAACACCTTAGCATAAAGGTAATATTCTCCTAGCTAGTTAAATGTTAGTGATAACTAAGGAGGGTGACCAGATTAAATAACAACACTTTGGAATTGTTTGGATTGGGGTAGTTAATTAAAGATCATGTGGCTTCTTTAAGCTATATACCTAACAAATAGTGTTGAAGTACTAGGGGAACTATGAAAATGTAATAAATCCTAAGGAAAATTTATGTAATGATAGTGAATGGGTGTCTCACCCAAGTGGAAATTTATCTTAATGATATTGAGGAGTGGATTGAGCAACTTGAATAATTATTAAGGTACATGACTCATATAGTTTTAAGGTGTCAATATAGGGAATTGTAAACTAGAGCACTCGTAACTAGTCAGGGATGACAAAATGTATCCAAGGGAAAAGGTTTAAGTTTTTACAAGTCTAAGTTTAACAATTTCCTACTTTTCAATTTATAGAAATTCAAGTACAAGGGAAATAGACCAGGTGACAAATTGAGTCTTATATATTGATGAGTAAACAGCTATCATGAGGACTAAGAAGTCGGTATGCAAATGATTGGTTTTGTATTTGAATAAGGCGAGTTAAAATCCTTCCAAGTATGAACAATGATAAGTTAAATAATGGTGACCTATCATTTACATGCTATTGGGTATAATGGTCCTTGAATGAGTAAGAAAAATATGTAAAGTCTCATAATAACCTTGGGTAACAATCAAAAGATATACAAACCTGATAATTTAAATTTTGATATTGATTATTTAAGGCATGTTAGTAAGGCCAGTAATAACTTAATGTTGAATTTCACCTAATTCCACTAGATGGAAAAGAATGCATGCTTTGAGATTGTGGCTCAAGAAGATGGGGATTACTTGAAGGTTTAACAATGTATTCAGATAAGGAATATATATGAAAACTTTAACATAGTAATATGGTGACTATGCATACCGTGTAAATTTCGAACCTTCTTGTTTTAAGAAGAAGAAATGATAATTAGAAAACAATCGGTATCTTAATGACCGAACGACACTTATAGTATCGATGATCCTTTGTAGAAGTAGGGATGGGTTGAAAAACTTAACCAAAAGCACATCCTAGATGGATGTTTGATGATATTCTTTTATTAGATGCAATAGTTGGTAGTCGTTATTTATATATTCATGGAAGATAGTGAATTTGATAAATCATGATAAGAATGTTCATGGCATTTATTGTTATTCATGTGTTATATATTGAGATCATTATCATATTCATGATGTTATGATATCTTAAGAACCATATGGTATTTACATATGATGTTATGTTAACATGTGGTTCATTTTATTACGTCAATGAAATGTTATATCTTTGATAAAGATGTGTTGAGGGTGTACTTCTTATGATAGCATCTCATGATGTTATGGCATGATTTAATTTCATGGAATTTTAATGATGAGATGTTTTATGATGGTATGCATGAGCATGTGCTACCTTACTTTTAATATGTTATGATGAAATTGATGTTATGTTCTCATAATGACATGCAACAATTACCACATGGATTTTTTTTCTATGATGTGATGATGTTATGATTATAACTAATTATTTGGTTGCATGTTGTGATGTGGTTATTGATTGACAGGAAATCCACTAGGGGGCCAAAAGGGCCATTTCATTCAATGATATCATAAGATCCCATACCTACGAAGAAGAATATCTACAAAGTAATACCTTATGGGTTGGGGACAACCCAATCAACTAACATGTGCCTATGGTTATTTTTCCTTGTATAATTATTGATGGGAGATGGACTATCTTGAGAAGGTCAAAGTTCTTGATACTAAAGTTTTGATCTTGAAGTTTGAAAGAAGGGTTGGAGTATTGGTTTTTGGTAGATTTGTGTGGTTGGACTTCGATGCCTGGGGATAAGTACCTAGTAGGAGTTGTGGAGGAAGTTTAGGTCATCCTTTTAAGATTTTTGGGGTATGTGAGCAGTGTAACTAACTAGATTCTTGCTTGGACATATGAGGTCTCGAGCCTCAACGCCCCAATTAGACCAATAGTATTTATGTCTAGTACCAAAAGTTAGGAATAGGGCTAGAGAGTACTAGCACTTCCTTGGAGTTTTGATGTGGAATTTCAATCCCTATTGTAGTCACTTGGGTATATCTTATACAAGTTATAGCATAGGGTGATGTGTAAGATATGTAGAGGATATAAACCAAATAGGAGAGAAGACATAATTAAAGAAGAAAGGAATTAATGTAAATCACACATAGTACACAAATATTTACCCTGGAAACCCTTAGCCGAGAAAACCAACAATTCTTAAGTGACTCTCACTCCTAATTGTCTTATTCATTCACCAAATAAACAGTTACATGATTAACCTTGTTCCACACCTATGACACAATTCATCATTCTACTCCCTTTCTTTACCAAAAGAACAACACTACAACCATTTGGATTACATATTCATGACCATTACAAACTCATGACTCTCTATTTCACTAAATATCATATTGTATTACATAATGTCATATTTATAGGCATATACAAAATGTAAAACCCTATTTTTTGGTGTAGAAAATCGTTAAATATTCATGAAGATAATTGGTTGTGATCCCATGAACCTCGATATTATGTTACAAGTTTCAACCACTAGTTGAATACCAATTGGTTGTGAATCAATCAACCCTCTAGACAACTATGCACTAGTCGACCTAACATGTTGACCTCCAGTTGAATTTACCTATCTAATACTAGTTGACAACCAATTGACCATCTAGTCGACCTTCGACTAGACCTAACCACTGAATTGATCAATCACCCAGTCAATTATTCTCGAATATCCAGTCGATTGACTAAGTCTCTACTGCAAAGAATATAAAAAACCAACATTTATGAATTGTGTCTTAGGTGTGGACCAAGGTTATCATGTAACTATTTATTTGGAGAATGAATAAGACAGTGAAGGAGAAAGAGTCGCTCAAGGATTGTTTGTTTTCTAAGTTAATGATTTCCATGGTAAATATTTGTGTACTGTGTGATTTCCATTGATTAGTTTATACTTTAATTATGCATTCTCTCTCCTATTTGGTTTAGATTCTCTAAATATGGTATTAGAGCAACGTCAAGAAAATCTTGTACTGGAGAAGATATGAATAAGAGAATATCTTGACTTCAGGGGGACACCTTTTACTTTGAGGGTTTGACTCAATCTTGTATTTTTTCTAAACCTAGGTCCAATGAGATTTATAAGGTAGTGATTTTTGCTTGAAAGAATGGTAAGAAATTCTAGGATTGAGATTGAAAAGTTAATGGCTATAATTTTGAGCTATGAAATCTTAAAATGGAAGATCTCCTTGTAGATTGAGAACATTGGGTAGTTAAGGATCCTAGAACAATTCTGACAGGCATTTCAAAGGAAGATTGGGAGAAATTCAATAAAAATACCAGGGGTATGATTCAACTTTGTCTTAAAGATTGAATATTGTTGAATGTCTCAAATGAAGACACTAAAAATAAATTGTGAGATAAGTTGGGGAACTTGTACCAATTGAACTCCCTAGTAAACAAGTTGTTTCTTCAAAAGAAAGTGTACCTTATAAGGATGAGTGAAGGTGTAACACCCCCAGCCACCTAGGTGATCCAGGTGGATATTGATGGCCACCCACCTATTCCACTTGGACCCCCACCATTGCTTCTTTCAGTTTTTCAGTTTCCGCATAGTTTACTATTTTTAGTAGTTTTTCAGGTCCTGAACTTCCGGAGCTATTTTGAGGCCTTAAACGACATTTTTTGGGAAAACAGGGAGCAACATGGATCATATATCATGTTGCTCACCCAAAAGTTGTAGTCCTCGGATAGATATTTCTAACGAGGTATGGAATGCGTCAAATGAAGATCGTATGCCAAAGTTACATCCCCGGGAAGTTGATGTACCAACTTACCCAAACGGGGCCCATAGTCTTGGCGTTTCATCTCCTAGGGTTAGGTCTTTAGATGTTTAGAGTTTTCCATTGTTTCTCAATAATAATAGGCCTTCGAGCCTCATTGTAACACAGTTCAGAGGCCAGTAGTCGCCACATCTCTTCTCAGAGATAAGCTACCATCGCCCTAGCTAGTTTATTTCCATTTTGTCTGTAAGCATATTTCAGTCATTTGTTATTAATGAAATGAAGTCTTATTTCCGCTGCATCTCTACATTTATGTGTATTTATGTATGTCATTGTGTTCTTACATAAATCTGGATCAGTGGTATCAGAGCGGTCTGCTCATTCTCGATCTTTCTTTGCATGTCCCCAACGAGGTCAAGGTATAAGGAGTTGGGGCTCGATCTGGTTGAACCTTTGCAAGATCAGCCTCGCAAACCCCAACAACCGCTCATGGGGGAAGAAAAGAAAGATGAGGGAGCAGGAGATCCTATCAAAATGTTGCTCGAGGAGGCCCTCGAGAAACAAAGGAACACGATGATGGACAACTTTGCCCAGATTCTTCAACAAATTCCCACTGGCGGCGCATCGACATCCAATAACCACTCTAGAGGCGCCACTCCTTTCAAGGTACAAGTAAAATTTGACATTCCCATATTTGAGGGCCAAATAGATGCAGATTTCGTAGATAGATGGTTGAATCTGTTAGAAGGATATTTCTCGGTTCATGACTTTTCCGACTGAGAAAAGATTATTTTCGCACTCCTCAAAGCTGCCCCCCATGTCAAGGACTGGTGGGAAACCTACTCGAATCAAGAGGGCGAGGGAGAGCCCTCTTTGTTCTCGGCCGCACCCACTTGGAATTCTTTCCAAGATGCCATCAAGGAACAATATTATCCCGTGGGGAGCTATGAGGACAAATACATACAATGGACTACGCTACGGCAACAAAGGGACCAAGATGTGCATGAGATGACGAATCTGTTTCATACCCTATGCACAAAGTTGGGTATCAAAGATTCAGAGAAACATTTGGTGTTAAAATACCNGGCTCTCCATAGCTCAACCAACCACAACCCCTTTCAAGTGGGATTGAGATTCCAGCCACTATGTCCCATTGACATAGCCATGTCATTTGTGTCTACTCAGGAAGATTCAGCTCATGTCCAGACTGAGGATGATAAGGCAAACAACTTCATTGAGAACATTCAACACATCTGCCAACAAGTTCATGACATCTTGGACAGAGCCAATGCTAAGTACAAGCAGCAACATGATCAACATCGGGTGCCACACAACTTCCAGGTGGGCGACAAAGTGTGGCTGCATTTGCAAAAGGAGCACCTCGCTGGACCCCACCACAAGCTTAGTCCGCTCTGATATGGGTTGTACACCCTCACCAAGGCTGTAGGGGAAAATTCCTTTGAACTCAACATTCCACCATTCCTTGGTCTGCACCCAGTGTTCAATGTGGACCGCCTTCGGCCCTACTTTCCACCTCTATTAGACACATTCGACATGGAAGAATAACTCACACCAACAGAGTTAAATCCAGACTGCATGGAACAAGCCAGAATTTATTAGATCATGGATACATAGATCAAGAACACCTGAAAACAAAGGATGCCGCTATATCAAGTTGTCAAAGCAGGCCAACTCCTTCACCAAGGCAAATGGCTCACCAGGGACCAAGTTCAACATAAGTTTCCTCATCTCATGGAGGAACTCAACGCAATGGGGACCATTTCTTCCTAAGGGGGGAGTAATGATCTAGGTGGATATTGGTGGCCACCCACCTATTCCAATTGGACCCCCACGATTACTTCTTTCAGTTTTTCAGTTTCCGCACAGTTTGCTATTTTTAGCAGTTTTCAGGTCCTGAACTTTCGGAGCTGTTTTGAGGCCTTAAACGACATTTTTTGGGAAAAAAGGGAGCAACATGGATTGTTGATCAATGTTTCTCACCCAAAAGTTGTATTCCTCGGATAGATATTTCAAACGAGGTATGTAACACGTCAAATGGAGATCGTATGCCAAAGTTACGTCCCCAGGAAGTTGATGTACCAACTTACCCAAACGGGGCCCATAGTCTTGGTGTTTCATCTCCTAGGGTTAGGTCTTTGGATGTTTAGGGTTTTCCATTATTTCTCAATNATAATAGGCCTTGAAGCCTCATTGTAACATAGTTTAGAGGCCAGTATTCACCACATCTCTTCTCAGAGATAAGCTACCAGTGCCCTAGCTAGCTTATTTCCATTCTGTCTGTAAGCATATTTCAGTCATTTGTTATTAATGAAATGAAGTCTTATTTTCGCTGCATCTCTGCATTTATGTGTATTTCTGTATGTCATTGTGTTCCTACATAAATCCGGATCACTAGGTCGGGCCATGCTACCTCGTAGAACCACTTGCTTTCATTTGTAGAAAATATCATACTTAATAAATTAAAAAAAACATTTACTTTCTATTACATTACATTTATAATGCAAATTTAAACAGACATAAACATTATGCTACAACACAGATCCTTTTGGAATTAATAGTAAAACATACATGCAGAAAACACATGCAATTATTATCAATAGAAAACGTGTACTTAAACACAACATGTGACATTAACACAATTTATACTTATATTTTAATTGATGTCCACCAACTGCGTGCAGACCTTCCACGAACCTCCCAACCTTAAACCACGTTGCTCATCACTCTCAATAGTTGGTCACCCCCGAGATGGGACTAAAATCCACCTGGGAAAGGGATTCCTAAGCTAGGATGAGACTATGGGAAGTCACATAATACATCAGGAAGGATTCCCTCCTAGGAGAAAACTTACGCCCACAACTCACAACCTCTCATTCCCCACATGCATGTCCCACCCCAAGAAATATACACCTTCAATGTTCAACAGTCCATAAGCTTCTCCACTTCCCTTCTAGGGCTTCAACAACATGTTGGACAAGAATTCTTCGAGCTCTGTAGTTGTTGTTGGGATCCTTCTAGGAGAATTCACTTCCCCAACAACCTCTCTCACCTGGAGAGAGTTTCTCATAGGCCTGAAAACCTGCTTCTTCAATCCACAGGCTTGAAAACCTACCTCTTCAAACCCATAGACCTGAAAACCTGCTTCTTCTTCCCAGATCCTAATTCAAATAGGTAAGGGAAATGGAAACAACAGAAACCGGGTATGGCACAGATGATGGCAGAAACATTAACCGCTAAGGCAAGGTACGGGTTCAAGAAAGTACAGGTGCGTACAAATTACCAAGGTCGACGATGGAGGGGTTCAATGATGGGGAGAATGATTGAGTGTGTGAATGTGTGAGTGCATGGAAATCCTGGCAAGAATGGTTGATTGAACCCCCACAATGAACCGATTTCCCACATAAAACTGTATGTCCCAAATCGTACACCTGTCCTCATGAAGTTGCATGAGCTCCACTTCTCATTCGTTCCCCTTCCTACAGGAACTTAGGATAACAGGGGTTATTTCCCAATCCTTACTCTTTTAGGAAAATATATTATAATATTCCCTTGGGGTTAAGCCCTCAAGCTTATCCCTTTTTCCTATCCTCATTTCCCCTTCCCCTACCTAGTGGAGATTAGTCCCCCATAACTCTTTCTTTGTGGTCGGTCTCCATGCATCGATGTATTTTACATTAATGCTATGCATAATTACATATAAAAAAATAATATCAATGGCCTAAACATCACATAGGCCTCCTAGATTATAATCACATGGCTCACCAGCCTACAAAACATGTTTACAATTCAGCAGGGGCTTGACCTTGGGGTATTACAATCCCCTCCCCTTATTTTTTCATTGTCCTCAGTGCATATTCTTTACATAATATCAACAAGATTTCCAAAATCTTCAAAAATATGTGGTTATTATACCCGCATAGAATCTTCATGCTCCCAAGTTGCGTCCCCAAGGCCATACCGGGTCCATTGTAACTTTACAATAGCTATGGCTCGATTCCAGAGATGCTTGATTTTCTGGTCTAGAATGCGTACCAGATGCACTTGAAAAGCACCTTCTTGCTCCACCTGAATCACATTCCAATTAATAACATGATTAACATCAGGTATATATTTCTTAAGCAATGATACATGGAATACATTATGAATGTTCATAGATGCAGGTAATGCAAGCATGTAAGCTACAGGCTCAATCCTCTCTAGGATTTCAAATGGCTCACAATAACGAGTTGCTAATTTGGAACAGTTTCCCAACTTCAAAGAACTTTTGTTGGCCTTCACTTTCAAGAATACATGATCACTGACTTTAAAATCTCTATGAGTTCTTCCATTGTCAGCATAGATTTTCTTCTTGTCTTGGATAGTCTTTAAATTCTGCTTAATATTTGACATCTTCTCTTCCATTTCCATGAGAAACTCTGGCCCAACTACCGCTCTATCTGTTGGGTTGTCCCAACTTACTGGTGTGTTGTACTTTCTTCCATAAAGTGCCTCAAATGGGATCATCTTCAACGATGTTTGGTGGCCATTATTGTAATCAAAGTATACCAAGTGTAGATAGTCTTCCCATTTAGATGGTTTGTCCATCATGTACATTCTTAGCATATCCTCTATCACTTGTTTCACCCTTTCTGTTTTCCCATCAAACTCAGGGTGATAATTTGTGTTGAATTTCAAATTTGTTTCGAACCCTTTGAATAATCCTTTCCATAACTTTGAGGTGAAATTTGGGTCTCTATTAGACACAATTGTCTTGGGAATTCCATGCAAGCATGCTACTTCCCTCATATAAATATCATCAACATTGGTTTCCTTGTGAGTAATCTTCATTGGAATGAAATGGGCAGCTTTAGTAAGCTTGTCCACCACCACCATGATATAATCATGATGTTTTCTTGTTCTGGGAAATTTGGTGATGAAATCCATTGACACCACTTTCCACTTCCACTCAGGAATGTGAAATGGTTGTAGCAACCCAACTAGGTGTCTATCCTCAGCCTTGACCTTCTGACACTCCAAACATTTAGCAATGTACTCATCAATTTCCATCTTCATGCATGGCCAATAGTATTGGCTCTTGACGGATGCAATGGTTTTTTTATATCATGAGTGCCCAACCTAAGGTACATTATTCATATCTTTCAAGATCATACTCCTCAATTCATGAGAATTGGGTACGTAAATTATGTTCATGTACAAGAGAATTTCATCATTTCCCAATTTATAATCTTCAACCTTTTGTTGCATATTACTTTGTTGTAATTTTGTTACTAACTCCATGTACTGCAAATCTTCTTTTGCAGCCTCATAAATTCTTCCTTTAAGATTAGTTTGATACATGGTAATGGTTGTAGCATGTAGTTCATGCACTCTCCTATTGATTGCATCAACCACTGTGTTCTCTTTTCCTTTGATGTGCTTGATATCAAATTCATACTCACAAAGAAACTCTAACCATCTACTTTGTCTGGAAAGTAAAGTTGGTTGATCAAATAGATATTTCATACCATTATGGTTTGTCATCAGCTCAAAACTTTTTCCCATGAGGTAGTGCCTCAATTTATCTAAGGCATGCACTATGCCTTCAAACTCCAAATCATGAGTGGCATAGATCCTTTCATGCTCTTTCAATTTTATGGATTCAAAACATACCACAAAACCATTCTAACTAAGGACTCCACCAAGTCCTTCTTTGCATGCATATGTGAAAACCATGAAATCCTCATTAGGATCTGCAATTCTCAGAATTGGAGCACTGGTTGACAACTGCTTCAAATGGTGGAAGCTCTTTTCACATTTTGTTGTCCATTGAAACTTCAACCCCTTCATTTTCAAGGAAGTAATCGGGTGAGAAATCCTTGAAAACCCTACAATGAATCTTTTGTAGTATCCAGCTATACCCATGAAGGATCTTACTTATGTCACATTATTAGGTGTTTTCCACCCTTTAATAGCTTCAATGTTTTCAGGGTCCACTATTATCCCTTATTCGAATATGATATGCCCCAAATAGTGAATTTGGTTCTGATAAAATGAGCACTTTCTCAATTTGGCATACAATTGGTGATCTCTTAACACTTGTAACACCATCATCAAGTGATTCTCATGCTCTTATTCTGACTTGGAACATACAAGGATGTCATCCAAAATAGAATGACAAACTTGTTTAAGTATTCCCATAAAACACCATTCATTAAGCACAAGAAAACAACTGGTGCATTTGATAACCCAAATGGCACCATTGCGAACTCATAATGAATGTACCTTGTCCTAAAGGAAATCTTGTTGATGTCTTCATCTCTAATCCTTACTTGATGGTATCCTGACCTGAGATCAATCTTTGAGAATATCCTTGCATCCTTTAACTGATCAAAGAGATCATCAATCCTTGGAAAAGGATACTTGTTCTTTATAGTTACTTTGTTCAATTGTATGAAGTCAATGCACAATCTCAATGTCCCATCTTTCTTATTCACAAATAAAATTGGGTCACCCCAAGGTGACACACTTGGACATATATACCCCTTCTTTAGAAGTTATTCAAGATGCATTTGTAGTTCCTTTAGCTCTGGTGTACTCATCCGGTAGGGAGTCTTGGATACTGGAGTTTCTCTAGGCATTAAGTTTATAGAGAAATCAATATATTTCTTTGGGGGTAGTCCTGGTATCTCCTTGAACACATCCTGAAAATATTTTAGGACTATATGATCCTCAATATTTGGCACCTTATCCTTAGGTGCTTCCTCCATATGAGTTGAAAATATTTGGCAGCCCTTCCTGTAGCACTTCTTCAGTTGCATTGTTGAGATCTCTCGGAAAACAACTTCCCTGGGAACTCCCTGGACTATTCTTGGGTTCCCTTCCTCATTCAGGCAAGTAAATTCCTTTTTTGACAGTATAAGACAACATGATGTTGGTCCAACTAATCCATACCAATTAGACAATCATATGAACCCAAGGGCAGGATTTTCAAATCTGCCTTGGTACTTAGCCCATGCATGTCCACTGGACATGATTTAACTATCTCAACAACTTTTTTCTTGGCTCCTATAGCCAGTTGTACCAACCAATATTTCCCATGATTGCTTCTTGGAAATTGCAATCTTTCCACTACCTTAGGATCTATATAGCTAAGACTAGCTCTTAAATCTATTAAAATACTAAAGGCATGGTTATTGATCATACCTTCCACTTCAATCATGTGTGATTGAAATTCTACTTTCTTGTTGTCCAGGGCTGCATATATCCTTGGAACACTTATGCCCATGTCCTCCAATGTTTCTACTTGTTGTACATTGTGGACAACTATCACTTTATCACTTTTGTGAGGATAATATCTATATGCATGGTCTTCTTTACAACCCCAACATTGAATAGGTGGTTGCCTTGTCCTTTGCCTACCTACCTCGGTCATTATGTTATCTCTATAAGATGGTTGTCCTTAAGGACTATTTCTTAAAAATGGTGGCTTGCTCCCCTTCTTCCTTTGTTCCCTCTTAAACTTCTTCTTGTCCTCCCAAGCCTTCTGAAAAGTAGGCTTTCATTTTTGTTGATCATTTAAGCACTTGGATCTTCTTATGGTTTCCTCCAAAGTTTTAGGATCATCATATTGAATTTTATCACTGATGAAAGATGGCAACCCACTCAAATATGTCTGCATCTTAACTGTCTCGTCTTTGATGAAGGAGACATACTTCAACAGTTATAAAAATCTCCTTTCATACTCATCAATGGTCATTCTACCCAGTTTGACTTCAAAGAACTCTTTCATCTTTTTGTCATAATACCTCTTGGTTAAGTATTTTTTCTCAAAATGCTTCTTGAATTCCTTCCAACTCACATTCTTCTCTTTAATGTGTTGCACCTGCACAAGTTGATCCCACCACATGGATGACTTTCCTTTAAGTTGGTAGATAGAAATTCTTCCTTCTACATGAGAAGAATAATTATGCAGATGGAAATATTTTCTCATGCCTATCATCCATGTCTCAACATCTTCATCCTTCTTGTGATTTCCATCAAAGTTAGGGGGTTTGATCTTGTTCATTTCTCCTTTAAATTCATCCACCCCAGTCCTCTTATGATTCTTGGTTATGGATGGACTTGAGATGCTATGTGCCCTCCTTTTAGATTGTATTTGAGAGTGATGGTGATGTTTATTATCACTCCTAGATTTTCCTCTTTTCTCAGGGGTCCTGTGGCTTCCTGATTTGTTGGAGCCACTCTCCTTATCCAATTTATTTTCAATTATGTCCAAGCTCTTCATTAAATTCATATTGATGTCTTCATGATGCTCTTTGGATTTCATAAGCCTTTCATTATCATCTTTATGACTCTAGACATATTTCTGTAAATTTCTAATGGTTTCTGCCATATTCATGTTATCATCCTTTCCTTATCTATGTGCATTGGAGTTTGTTCCTTCCATACCCAAATGGACATCCATTCCTCAGGTCTCATCTTCCTGGTTGTAAGCCCCCTATGTATCATCCATATCTCTGTCCACTATGTTGATCTAATCTGATCAATTTGTTGTTAATTCTGCAAAATGTGCAACCAACAGAACCTTGTTAGGCTAATTGATTCAACAATTTTATAAAAAACATGAACCATTTTGGTTCAATAATATATCAGACTTATTTTTGTTGAATTCTTGAGTATTTTTCTATTCAGTCCCTTTTTCTTGGGTGAAAATATATGTTCTAGTATCCCGGACCTTTCCAATGACTACTTCCTTGCTCGATTTTGAGCTTTGAGAAGAAATCTATTGACGTAGGACCTCCCGTCTTAAAACCTTTTAATGCAGTCTTCTACTATAACTGCATTGTAAACCGAAAATCAGAGTGCCAGAGATCATTTTATTTCTCATATTAGATCACTAACAGTATCAAATATCCACATAACCACAATTTTAATGCATAGGCATTGAACTTCCTATCGAATATTGACGGTCGTGCTTGAACTGTCGTGGAGATTTACGATCAAGGACGATTGTAGAATCCCAACTAGCATGTCATTTATATCCTATCCCAATTTCTGCAATACAACTTGCTCTCTTTTATTGGAATCGATTCCAACCATTGATCTTGTTGAATTTACAGATCGATGGTCTAGGAGGATTGGGGAGTTTAAACCCACACGCATGTTAGTTCTTCCCCCGATCTCCATAATTTCTCTCCACCATAGATATTACTTGTGTTGATCCGATGATCAAGATTTAATTAGATGTTGGTCCGACGTTTCCCTTCTTTCTTTGTTTTACCCAATCATCAGAATGATGAACCGTCGAGGTCTAGTCGACATCCACGTATCAGTGTGCCACATTGCAGAGTTACGGAGTGGACACGTGGCTCCATCCAACAGACGAAACATGTCATTTTCTAACTGGTATGAATGGAATGTGAAAAACACAAATTAGGTTGACACGTGGCATGCTTAGGATGGTTCCTCGTCACCCTAGGTGAAGTATGCATGTCACGTCTCTCTAGTGCTATGGGACTTCGGGGCTTTAGGACTCCGGGTCTTCGAAGGTTTCTTCTACATCACCTTTCAAAGATCTTGAACATTGAATTTTCAAACAGGCACATGTCACTCATGGTGACATCATTACGTTGTGTCACTCCGACACTCCAGAGCTTCAGGCTTCGAAGGATTCCATAAGTTCTCCCATCATTTCCTCCGAACGTCGAATTCCCAAACTTCTGAACCTTCCGAGGTCCACTTAGTACAATTGTTATCAATGAAGATGGTGACACGTGGCCCCACTGTCGAGTGACACATGTTGGATTACTATTGGTACAACAACACCTGTAAAAGTACAAAACCAAATAACATGTCGCATTCCTAGGAGTGGTCCACGTCACCCTAGGTGACATCATCATGCCACATCACAATATGTACTTCGACACTTTGTATCTTCGGGCTTCAGAGGGTTTCTCGGCTCAACACAATGTTCCTCCTGAACCTCTAAATGTCAAACAGTCGCTTCTCGGAGCTTCGGGACTTCAGAGATTTCCTTAACACTACTCCCCATTTCTTCTGAACTCTAAATTTTTGAATTGTTCTACTCCACAGTTTCGGGACATCGAGGGACTTTACCTTACAACACTTCAAAATACCCAAACATCGGATCGACGAATACAATGATCCTGAAATCTTGGTTATCTAACAATTTATGTAGTGACATGTGGCCCCACTGACAGGCGACATGTTTCAGGTCCCAAATGGTAATAAAGGCTTGTCAAAAGTACAAAAATAAGTGACACTTGGCAGACTTACAGTAGGTCCATGCCACTCTAGGTGACATCATCATGCCACATCATATCCGATGCTACGAGACTTCGACACTTTTGGCTTTGGGAGATTCCATGCCAGCACACCTTATAACTCTTGAATGTTGAACTTCTGAGAAGGTCAATGTCACTCCGATGCTTTGGGTTTTTGGACGATTCCACTACTGAACACCATACAACCCCCTAGACTACCGAATTCTGAACATTTCTTAATCTACAGACACATTTCCCTAGGAATGGATGGTTCAGATTAGTTTCATACTTCGGGACTTCGAGGCTCCACAACTTCGGAGGATTTCAATGCTGAACACCACACATCCCCCGAACTTCTAAATTCCCAAATAGGATGATCTCTTGACACGTGTCCTCGAACATGAACGATCCATATTAAATCCATATTTCATGAGTTCGAGACTTCTAAAGGAAGTCCATTCTTCACACACTTCAACCAATTTCCCTGAACTCTGAACCACTTGGAAAATCCAATGACTCTCCTACTCCTGGATGATCTATGGTTGTAAATCACTCTGGAACTTTGGAAATTCGGGCTTCATCCCCCTTTTCTCAACCAAACGTAAACTTCACCAAATTCATGAAGTCCGAAGGACTTGGAGGTTGATTGTCGTGCACATTTTCCATATATGACAGCTAGTAAGGGTCTTCCTCCCCCCACGTATATCCTACAAATAAAATTCAATATTGTGGTTATCAACCATGATTGTTGTGATAACTTCTCTACCACTCCTCATAACCTTTCCATTACAATCTAGGAGCTCTCTCAGCGCCCCTATGGCACTCTGTACATCAAATCCCTGTGGAATTTTTACTTCAAATTCCACATTTGTGGCCCATCTAGGTTCATTGTTGAAACCATGGGCTCTGATACCAATTTGTAACACCCCCAACCACCCAGTTCGGGCCATGCTACCTCATAGAACCACTTTCTTTCATTAGCAGAAAATATCAGTCTTAATAAATTAAAAACAACATCTACTTTTTGTTAACATACATTTATAATGCAAATTTAAACAGACATAAACATTCTTCTACAACATATATCCTTGTGGAATTAACAGTAAGCATACATGCAGCAAACACATGCAAATATTATCAATAGTAGACATGTACTTAAACAAACCATGTGACATTAACAAAATTGATAGTTATCTTTTAATTTATGTCCACCAACTGTGTGCAGATCTTCCACAAACCTCCCAGCCTTACACCATGCTGCTCATCACTCTCAGTAGTGGGTCACCCTCGAGCTAGAACTAAAATCCACCTAGGAAAGGGATTCCTAAGCTAGTCTGAGGCTACGGGAAGTCACATAGTACATCAGGAAGGATTCCCCCCCAGGATCCAACTTATGCCCACATCTCACAACCTCTCATTCCCCACATGTATGTCCCACCCCAAGAAGTATACACCTTCATTGTTCAATAGTCCATTGGCTACTCCACTTCCCTTCCAGGGATTTAGTAATAGGCCGGATAGGAATTCTCTGAGCTCTGTAGTTGTTGATGGGATCCTTCCAGGAGAATTCACTTCCCCAACAACCTCTCTCACTTGGAGAGAGTTTCTCACAGGTCTGACAACCTGCTTCTTCAATCCATGGGCTTGACAACCCACCTCTTCAAACCCATAGGCCTGACAACCTACTCGTTCTGTCCATCTCCTAAGACAAATCGGTAAGGGATATGGCAACAATAGAAACCGGGTATGGCATAGATGATGGAAGTAACAAAAACCGTTAAGGCAGGGTATAGGCTCAAGCAACTATAGGTGCGTAAAAATTACCAAGGTTGACGATGGAGGGGTTCAACGATGGTGAGAATGACTAAGTGCATGAAAGTGTGAGTGCATGGAAAGTTTGGAAAGAATGGTTGAGAGAACCCCCACAATTAACTTATTTCCCACATAAAATTGCATGTCCCAAATTGGACACATTTCCTCATGAAGTTGCATGAGCTCCACTTATCATTTGTTCCCCTTCCATAGGAACTTAGGATAACATGGATTATTTCCCAATCCTTGGTATTTTAGGAAAATATATTATAATATTCCCTTGAGTTTAATCCCTAAAGATTATCTCTTTTTCCTAGCCTCATAGCTCCTTCCCCCACCTAGTGGAGCTTAGTCCCCATAACTCTTTCTTCATGGTCGGTCTACACGCAATGATGTATTTTACATTAATCATATGCATAATTACATATACAAAAATAAGGTCACTGGCCTAAACATCACATAATCCTCCTAGCTTATAATCACTTGGCTCATCAGCCTACAAAACATGTTTACAATTCACCAGGGGATTGGTCTTGGGGTATTACAGAAGGTATTTCAGTAATAGAGTAGCTAAATGCATTCAATACTATAAGAAGTCAGATATTGTCTATGGATACTAAAATCACTGAGGAGGAGAAATGTATCATTATGTTGTGTTCTTTTCCAGATTCATGGGATAGCCTAGTCATGGTTATTGGGATTAATTCAACCACATTGATGCTTGAAGATGTGGTTGCATCTTTATTTTCAAAGGAAATGAGGAAAAATAACATGAAATAATCGACCAAGGATGACTTGATGGTGAGAGGTTGATTCGTTTACAGAGGAAAAGGTAAATTATCTGGTAGAAATTATAATGTTAGGGGTAGATCCAAATCCCCAGTTCAATTGAAGAGAAGATGTCAGAAGTGTGTTAAATATGGGCATTACAAAATGGACTACAAGTCAAAAGTGGCTAAGAAAATTCATGGATATGACGAGAAGCAGTGGAATGAAAGAAAGACTTCTTCATATGAAGGAGGATACATGTATTTGGCATCAGACAATGCACAGTTAGATTATGGTGTTTGGTTTATCAACTTAGGTGTGTTTTTTCATATGACCCCTCACAAGGAATGGTTATGTATTCTTAGTAGATGATTCAACGACAAATATTGTTAGACGAAGTAGATTTTGATTGAGGCTAAAGGATGGGAGGAGTAGAATTATTTCAGGTTTTCTACGATTGCAAGTTTGCAATAAATACAATATATGTCGAAAAAATGAGTGATGCAAGTGTGCACATTGTATTTGAGAAGAATTAATGCAATATGGTGAGGGGAGCGATGGTCTTGATGAGGGGAGTCAAGACTGGAATCATGTACAAGTTTTTGGGGAGTGTCAACTTTACTGGATACAAAAGTTCAGTTGTTCCTAATGTCGACTCGACTGCAACCAACTCAATTTTTCCTCGTCTAATCGATGTGACCATGTTATGGTACCAAAGGATGGGAAACATTGGGGAAAAGGGACTTTGAGCTATGAAAAACAAAGGTATGGTCAAAGGTTTCTATGATTATTCTTTGGAATTCGATTTCTGTGAATATTGCATCTTGGAAAACAGAATTGTGTTAGATTCCCATCTGGAGAAACACAGGAAAAAGGAAATATGGAATTAATTTTGGTTAATTGGGTTGGTTTTCATTGATGTCAACCCTTGAAGAAAGTCTGGTAGTGAATTCGGGTAGCACAAAGGTTTGGGTAATGGACCCAAGATTGTTTGATGTATAATGGTATGAGTTTTGATATATTTGTAGGTAATACTATTCTAGATGAATAGTACATGTCATGTAATTTTCGGTGGTATGTGGAATGTCACATAACTCCTCACGGTTTGAGATTTATGGCCTTACGAAGTTGAAGGACCATCATATGATTGGCTTGAAACCCCAAAAGGTCAAAGAAGTCAAAGTGATTGCAAAGAAGAAATTATTTAAATAATAAAGTGAAGTGACAAAGTCAAAGAGGATTATTTAAATAATAAAGTGAAGTGAAAAATTCAAAGAGGATTATTTAAATAATAAAGTGAAGTTACAAAATTAAAGAGGTTTATTTAAATAATAAACTTAAGTGAAAGTCAAGGAGGATTATTTAAATAATAAAGTAAATGGAGAACTTTCTAATTATGGAAAGTGGTTATAAGAAGGTTAACCCTAAAATGAGGAAAATGGGTTAAGTAGTCAAGTGGCTATTGGATACATGGACAAGTGGCAAATTGGGCAAAGTTGGATATAGGTGACTATATGGACAAAGTGGCCTAGAAGATGCTTCTAAGGAAGCTACTTGGAGAGTATAAATAAGAGGAAAGGCTCTCTCATTTTAATTACACTTGAGCATATTGAATATATACATGTGACTGAGGTAACCAAAGGATATCTAAGCCGAATTTCAAAGGGAAGGTGAATTAAAGAAGGACAAAATTCAAGGGAGGATAAATTCTTTTGATGATGCTTTCTAAGGTATGTTATTTACAGGTCATCTCACCATTTTCACAATAACTTTTTTTCTAGAATGATTCAGACCATGAAATTGGGAGGCCATTGAGAAAACATATCCAAGTAGCTCTATTACGAATTTCAACTTGTGGGTCGTTGTATTTTTGGAGTTACACTCCATGGAAAATAGAGTTTTTGGTTAGTCCTGAAACTAGTCTCAAACATGTGTTTTGGGTAAAAATGTCATAACGTATTCATAACAGATCCAAATTTAGTAAGACCAAATGTGTTGGTTAGAGTACAGTCTATAGTATTCTATGTAAAATTTTCAGATCCATACAAAAAATATTATGTGCAGGGTATGCTCTACAAGTTCTGTCTCTAGAATAATCTAGAATTCAACAAGGTATGCCATTTTTTATATAACTCCTTTTTTGAGAGGTTCCAATTAGTTACACTTGGAGGAATTGAATAAACCACACTGAAGAACATTGTGTACTATTTTTAGATCTTTATTCATTACAGGTACATAGTTATGATTATTTCAAGTTAGGGTTGTTGACTAATCCAAAACTAGTCATGTGAGACTAAAGTAAATTTTGATGAAAATGCTAGTCTCTTGTTGTTAAAGTTAAGGAATGTTTGCAGGTTGAGGTATAGGTTGGTGTATGGTTTATGCACTTGTTTATGGTTCAAGTTGATTATAGGTTGTTTTGTACAGGTCAGTGCATGGTTGATGCACTTGTTTATGGTACAGGTTGATGCATGGTTGATACATGGTTCAGGGTATTGGTACAGGTTGTTTGGTGCAGGTTTATTGGTACAGGTTTATAGCAGTATATCTCACCGTGATAGTGTGACAGTGGTTCCATCATTCTACTTATACATCAGGGCGATTGGACGGGGCAAGGAAAGGTGGTTTTAGCCACCTTCCGGTTGTAGTCGGAGAACATAGGGGTTGTAGCCTTCTTCTAGTTGTAGCTAGAGAATTGGGGAGTTGGAGCCTCCCTCGGGTTGTAGCATGACAAACTAGGGGATTGGAGCATCCCTTTAGTTGCAGCTGGAAAACAAAGGAAGTTGGTTCTTCCAATGAATGTAATTCTTCAAGACATATAATAAAAAGCATTATGTGGTTTTCTCCCTCTTTGGGTTTCCACGTAAAAACATCGATGTACTGTGTATGTGTATTGTTGGCCCTTAGTTATGTGTGAAGGAATAAATCAAAGATTAAATAAGATAAAAGATGAAGTATGAACTATGCGGGAAGCACACAAACCGAGGAAGGGTCGAAGTGGTTAAAGAAGGAGAAAAGAAGGAGCGAAGTAAAGGAAAATCTAGAAGTTGGAAGAGAAGATCAAGGAAGACAAATCATCGAATAAGATAGACCATGGACAACCTAGCAAGAGGAAGAAGACACCAATGGGTGCTTTGAATCACCTCACGGAAAACAAGGAGGAACAGGTTGGAGAAGCCCTTAAAACACGAGTCAAGTGGACCTAGGGTTTTGGATCTAGGGTTTTGACACCTAGACTTTAGTCTAAGGTTGTCCAAGAGTCATGTAATGTAGAGTCGAGAGGGGTTGGTCATTGTTCATTGTTGTTACTATTCTTAATGAAGAAAGTGATATTGAGAGGGAATTGTTTTGTGTAAGAGCATTTTGTATCTTAGATATTCAGCTGGGTGCGAAGATCAAACCTGCAGCTGGGTGTGGAGGGAGGGGAGAAGGATAGAAAGAGAGAGAGAGAAAGATATCTACATCTAAGTGCGTAGATAAAACTGTATGTTTTCATCTAATAAATCAAGAAACATAGTTCTGTGGATATAGCCCTAGGGAGAGGGTGAACCACGTATATCTTTTTGTCCTTTATGGTTGATGTTGTGTTGTTTTCCATATGATATATTTTTATTGCATTGTTTTGTTAAAGATAAGAGATATAGCTAGCCTTGCGAAGTGAGGATAAGAGTGGTAAAGAATATCTAGATTGTCTTGCACTGTCTTTTAGAGTCATTTTTCATTTCCTCTAGTTGTAGACACCTGTGTCCTACAACCCCCTATTGCTACTTCGGTTGAGACTGCATCTGCTTCACAGGTGTTGCCAAAAGTGCCAGTAGTTAGGGTTTGTTGATGTGTTGTTAGAGTTGAACCCTGGGTCTGCCCCTGTGCCAAAAAATGGTTATGTTGTCAGGACCGAGATATTATTGAGGGAATGTCAAGGTAGTTTTCATATAAGACAAAGATTCAGAAGTGGATAGAAGAACAAGAAAAGGACTTCGTTGAAGCTCAGAACAAGAATCCTAGCATTAGTACAGAAGATTGGTTGGGAAGGTACATATTTACCGACATACACGAGATTTTCTTTGGAGGAGTTATAGGAGTGGTTAGCCATATTAGTAGACACCCAGTTTGAAATCAGATCTAGACCACCTTTGGTTTGGACAATGACATTGATCAAGAAAGTCAAGAGAGTCGATAACGATGTTTTTAGAGAAGCGGATCTTTGGTTTGATAGCACTATTGGAGGGTACATTACTGAGTTTGATATTGACAAAGTAGAATCGTATAGTCAAGCATAGAGGTATTTCTTTAAGGGACCTAGAGTAAAGTTTCTACACTTTTTGAAGCTAAAGATTAAGATGTTATTGCATGAGAAGAATATCCTAAAGATACAGTAATCAGTTGGATTTTAAAGCTAATGTTCAAGAATTCAGACAACAATGATGAGACAGAGGCTGGACATATGCGTAGTTGGAGATAATTCAGAGATGTCCCTCTTGTGAACGTGTTTAAGCAGAATTACGGAGAAGAGGGATTCTACAGTGGAGAGGAAGCAGATATAACAGACGAAGAGTATTCAGAGTCCACATAAGCAGAGGAAGTAGAGACTGAAGAACTTCACCGAGAAGAATCGAAAACTTCAGGAACTGCACCTACTATCGAAGTAAGTACTATTACTCCTCCTATTGTTTTAGTAGCATTAAGTAACCAAAGTAACCAAAGTAGTTAGAGCAATCAGAGTACTATTACAAGAATTTTAGTACATACTCAGTCGAGAAACCAAGGAAGATCTATAGCAGATGAAATGAGGTTACCCATTTTTAGAGGAGATGGATCTATGGATCCTGATAAACATTGGTTCCTATGCGAAGCTATATGGAGCATTAAGCAAGTCACTGACGAAGTTGTTAAGAGATATCAATTTAGTACTACCTTGAGGGACCACGCACTAAGCTGGTATATGAAGTTTTCTTCAGGACCCGAACATCCTAAACTGTTGAATGGCATTAAGATTGCGTTGAGTGCAGAATTCAAAAATCCTAAGTCGGAGTCATAGTGTATTACAAAATTGAAGGAGATCAAGCAGAAGGTAACTAAACCTATTTTGGAATTTGATCAGAGGTTTAAGACCTTGACAGGCCATTTAAGTTTTTAGATTCTAGACAAAAATCATAAGGAATGGTTCATCGCTACCCTCCTGCCACACATTAGAGGTCCTCTGATGCAATAGAAAGTCGCTTCACAAGATGAAGCATTGGAGATCGCCATGAAATTAGAAGCATCCCTTGTAGGAGAATCCAGTCCAGGTATGAGTCATATTTTGAATCCGTTAACTAGTCTATCCTTACAGGTGGAAGATATGAAGAAAGATAAAGGAAAAGAGAAAAGATAAGATATCTGGTGTATCAGATGTAAATCATAGGGCCATGAAAAAGAGCATTGTCCCCTATTTAATGAGTACTTGGCCTCTGGAGCACCTAATCCTTTGAAGTAGACAATTGTACCCTGGTGCGAAGTATGAAGAACTAGACATCGCCCTGATGAATGTTATTATATGAAAAAATATGTTCAGACACCCACTAATATTTACTACACATTCTTTAAATCTGTGGGGCGTGATCAGAAGGATTGTAGGGCTTATGATCTCATGTATGACATATTAAGGGATACATATATAATTCAAGGAGAAGAACAACAAGAAGGAAATAATTTGCAGTTCAACTCCCCGGGAAGAGGAAACTTCAACCCTTATGGTGGATTCAAAGGAAGAGAACGAGGAGGAGGTATGGGTCGAGGTCAAGGTCAGATTATTTGATATAACTACACACAACCAAGACATTTGGAAATGGATTGTCAGAACCCTTGTACTACTTGCAACTATTGTAATTCATTTGATCATGTCATCGAAGAGTGTCCAGTGTTGTTAGCTAAACTTCAGGAGAGACAAGGAGGAAACCAAAAAGTCCAATTAATATCAGCAGAACCTCATGGTGAGGACCCCAGAGTCATTGTTATTACTAGAGGAGGATGTTTTACAGGGGAAGATAGGGTGACTCTAGGAAATATTATAGAGGGATCGAGTATCAGAAGAGMTGCAGAGAAGGCACAATACTTGGATCCAAGGAGGGAGAGGAATATTTTTGAAGAAGCAAGGAAATAATTTGTAGGATAACAAGCTTCTTCATCTAGGGCACAACCAGAAGTAAAGGAATGTGAAATGCCACTAGCATTTGATCAGTCTGCTCTAGCTAGACAAGGAAAAGAGGTAAGCAAGCTCATGGACTTCTTATACACTTCTATCAACATTAAAGATGAAAACATTGTGCAGGAGATACAACACATGGTAAGACAATATGAAATTGGTAGACTAGATCCTCTTCTAGTAGAACTATGAATCAAGTATCTAGGAAAAGAAGGACAAACAAGGAATTACACCTTAGTGCTCAGATTGGACACTACGACGTGGACTATGTGGTCCTCAAATTGGAATCAAAAGTAAATGTTATGACGAAGAAGACTTGGGCACTGATGGGAAAACCTTGATTGATTTACTCTCCTATCAGCCTCAGGATGGCTAATCAGCAAGCATTGAGCCCCTTTGGAATACTAGAGCATGTCCCTGTAGACATCGACGAGGTAAGGACATTTGCAGACTTCAAAGTAATTGAGATTGTTGACAATAGTTGTCCTTATCCTGCATTGTTAGGAATTGATTAGGCTTTCAACAATTTGACTATCGTTGACCTAAAAAAGATAAGAATGAAATTTTAGGGTAATGGCCTTAAGTTCATTGCACCTCTTGACCCGGATGAAGGTCATATATACATAGAACCGATAAGAGAAGAAGACTGTGCCTACGAGCTAGAAAACATCTACAAAATGACAGCAAGACAACAGGATTATATTAATCCCATAGTAGATGGAAATCTAATTTGGCGAAGTGAAAGTGCATGTTCATCAGATTCATAGGACGCATTGGAAAACTGGTAGAACATAATGTGCGAAGTATCTACACGGCGATGCACTAGATTGACCAAAGTAGTTCGCTAGATTGGCACAAAAGTAAGTAATCTTCCTACATTTGATGGTCTGAATCATTTAGGGAAATTTCTAGCTAAATTTGAGAGAATTGTACCAATACAACAGAGTATGTTGGCACTAGATGAAGCCTTGAAAGCAACACCAGCTAGATGGTGGGGAACACACAAGAAAAACATCGTAGAGTGGGTACAATGTTGCACCTTACTGACATTTCACTTCTCAGAACAAGCTGAAGGATGCGAAGTTAGATACACAGGTCATAATTTTCCTAAGGACCATATGAAAAGTTGTGAGGAGGCTTAGAGAAACATTCCTAAATAATAGTGGGTGCATAAGTTCATTAACACATTGGATACTGCGTCTATCAACTGGTATCTTCAAGAATAATTTTTCTTTGTCGCTACAGACTGGTACAGTATGACTCAGAACTTTATAACTACCTTCTTATTTGAAATTCATTACCCCATAGTAGATCTGACTTTAAAAATTATAATACAGAAGGTCTTTGAGGAGGCACCTAACCCCCCTCTTGACCAAGAAAAATATGAATGGATTGCACCTCTTCAGTAGTTATAGGATTTCTATAATATTAATTACGATGAGGATGATGACCCGAGGGATGTAAACATTTTAGAAACTGAAGGACAAAGAGACATAGAAGGGCCAGGTATTGAATTACCCTTTGTTGGGTAGCCCATTAAAATTAATAAGGTTAATATTGGAACAGAGAAAACACATAAGTTAGCGAATATTGGAGACTATTGGGATGATGCTACTATTAGTAATATTACAGAACTATTACATGAATATCAGGACTTGTTTCCAACCAAGTTCATAGACATGAAGGGAATTAAAGGGAACATGGGAGAAATGAAGATCCCTTTGAGACCAGATGAAAGATCTATCAAGAAGAGACCTTGCAGACTGAATTCTAAGTACAAACAAAAGGTTAAAAATCAATTAGATAGAATGTCGGAAGCAGGAATCATAGAAAAAATTGAAGAATCTGAATGGATCATCCCTATGGTGGTCCAAGATAAGAAGTCGGTAGAAATCATAATTTGTGTAGATCTAAGGAAACTGAACAATTCATGCCTACATGACCCCTTTCCTACACCCTTTACTGATGAAGTTCTATATAATGTAGGAGGAAAAGAGGTTTACTCATACACAGATGGATTTTTAGGCTACCACCAGATCAAAATTGCTAAGGAAGACCGACATAAGACCACATTTGCAATAGAATGGTGTTATTTCTAGTACATTGTGATGCCTTTTGGCTTGAAGAATGCACCAACCATATTTTACAGGGTGGTGGTTGAAGCATTTAAGGACTTTTTACACAAGTTCTTGGAAGAATACTTTGATGATTGGATCATTTTTAGCCTAATGAAAGATCATATTGAATGCTTGAGATTAATTTTAGATAAGTGCAGCCAATGTCAGATTTCCCTGAATCTAAAAAAGTGTATTTTCTTTTCACCCTTTGGAGTGTTGCTAGGGAATATTGTGTGTAAGCAGGGGTTGTTGGTAGATCCTTCCAATATTGCTATCATTGTGGATCTACCTCCCCCTACTTCAGTTAGACAGTTGCACACTACATTAGGACACACTGGGTACTATAGAAAGTTTATTAAGAGTTATTCACATATAAAAACACCTATGGAGAAGATATTAAAGAAAGATAGTAAGTTCCAATGGACAGAAGAATGCTAGCATATCTTCAACACACTAAAGCAGAAAATGATTATTGCACCTATCTTGGTCTGTCCAGATTAGAGTAAGGAGTTCAATGTTAATGTCGATCCTTCATCCATTGCATTAGGAGAAGTTTTAGCACAGACATGAGTAGGAGATATTGACCACCCCATATCCTTTGCTAGCAGGAATATTTCTATAGCTGAAAGGAACTATACTACGACTGAAAGAGAAGGCTTGTCTATGGTATATGCGCTGCAGAATTTTAGACACTACCTATTGGGAGGACATTTTAATATTTTGACTGATCATTCTACATTGAAGTATTTAGTCAACAAGCCATTGTTGGGGGGGAGAATATGCAGATGGATACTACTATTCCAGGAGTATGATTTTGAGATTGTGGTCAAGCCAGGAAGAATGAATAAAGGACTTGATCACTTATCTAGGTTAGAACATGGAGAGGAACCTACCATTCTGGAGGATACAATTCCATATGCATAGTTGTTGGCCATCAGAAAATTCAATGATCACTTCGCCGCGATAGTTCAGTTTTTGTCCACAAGAATGGCACCTCGCGAGTATATAGTTATTCATAAGAAATAGTCGGTAGTCTGTGCTGCTAAATTTCAACTTATAGTTGGATAGTTATATAAGATGGGACCAGATGAGATCTTGACCCTTAACTCTAAGACAGAAAGTGCTTAATGTGGACACTGAATTCCTTTCAAATATATACAAACTAATGCATGAGGTGAAAGGAGAACATGAGTGCCTCTTTATCGACGTTTGTCCCTGCACGCTCCGAGTTGAGCTCCAATCTTTCGCTCCTCGATGGATCCTGTAGACAAACAAAGTACGACCACTTCCTACTCTATCAAGATTAGTCCAAAATAGATCTATCTACTAAAGAGACAAATTCATGTGATATTGAACATGAATTAGAAAGAAACATGCCAAGCAAATTATATTAATGAGGACAAAACATTGCTTACAGCCGTAGATGGATTGCAGCAGTTTCGTCAAGTCTTCCTTGTCTACCCCTTGCTCAAAATATCCACGATCCGAATGATGATAGATTCACTGATTTCTCCCTATGAGATCATAGGTCTCTTGCCTCCAAAATATCTTTGTTCCAACACCACTTATGAGATCATAAGTTTGGTGTGATTCTCCTTTTCCATTCCTCCTTTCACCATGAGAAAGCTTGCTTATATAGCCTTGGAGAGGCTTTAACCACTTGAGATATCCTTGGGGAAGTTGAGGATTTGCCTCCTTCAGTTGAGGACCTTCCCTAAGATCATGGCTAGACTAGGGATTCAAATCCAACTGCCTTCCAAGAATGAAAGGATCCTTCCCCCATTCATCTCAACAACTTAACCACTGCCCAGAATAGGTAGCGCTCCCTCAAAAGGGCCATCAGAGTGCTATAGCACTCCCTAGTAGGCTTTAGGGGAGTGCCAACTCTCCTAAAGACACCAATGCTCCCTCAAAAGGGCCAAAGGAGCTTTATAACGCTCCCAGACAGTGTAAGAGGGAGCGCCAGCGCTCCCAGGAGAGGTATAGGGGAGCGCTCTCCTCCAAAACTCAATTTTTTGGGTGCTTTCAGATGGCAAAAGGTTTGTAAGACT